>JASANF010012181.1:0-23496 GCA_030248245.1 Trissonchulus sp. WLG1_4 | reverse complement strand
GGCCGGATGGGTCAAAAAATAGAATTGGCTGGTTTTTGCAGAAATCGAAGGTACTTATGAGAATAGAATTGTGTCCAATTATTTCTTTCAAGAAATCACCCCAAGTCGACATATGGTCATCTGAATTTTGAGCTATGCCGATTTTTTGGACAAATTTTACGTTCAATTTTGGTATCAAGGTTCTCAATGATTACGAATGGTAACGTTCCAGTGTTTTGTCACATGTAGCACCTATAAGTTTTATTTTATATGCCAAAACATTTTTTACAAATTCTTTGTATTCTTTAGATGACAGAACTTTTGCGTATCAGAGTTAGCTTTGGACACGAAGTTTTTCATCACTTTTCATTGCCCTGTGCCACCGTTTTCAAAGAACAGGACAATATTTTTCTTGCATCATTATGCACTAGATACGTTCTATCTAGCACTAGAATTTCAGAAAAAATAAACGACTCCTGTGGGTGCCACAAGCAAAACTTATGACCATGTTGAACTACAAAATATCAATTATGGACATTCTGTTGTCATTATTTTTTATTCCCTTCCTTTTGAACCACCAGGAACACTTTACATTTGTTTTTCTAATGTTGGGTGATTTTTCATATATTTTGTGACGTATTAGAATAAACCAATACGGTAAAATTGTGCACTTTTCAGCTTGACGAAAGGACTACGCATTAAAGATTTAAGCGATTTGATGCGACTATCCCTTTGTTAACTTTAAGCAACCAGTTTAGGCTGGCGTCTTTTTGTTGCTAGTACTAATTTTCTAAACCCTTAACTTTTGTATACTTTACTGGAAAAACACACAGAAATCGACATTTTTTTAGAAATCGTGCATATAATTTAACAACCATATCATACAGACATACGTATGTTTTTTGCCATAGCATTACATACATTTTATGCACTAGCTCAAATTAAGGCTACTAAAGAAGGTCATTATTGTTTTTTATTCAGCAGTATCAAAGAGTTCGTCGGCTTCAGAAACATCTTCTTCGATATGCCTGTCTGGGTTGCGGTGGCGGCAACGGCTCGCTTCTTGTGAAAAAAAAACTGCTGACTTGTTGCCAACGGAAGTATTCACTTGCCATAAACACCTTAGCGTGTTCGTGTCCAAAGCTAACTCTGATACGCAAAAGTTCTGTAATCTAAAGAATACAAAAAATTTGTAAAAAATATTTTGGCATATAAAATGACACTTATAGGTGCTACATGTGACAAAACACTGGAACGTTACCATTCGCAATCATTGAGAACCTTGATACCAAAGTTGAACGTAAAATTTGTCCAAAAAATCATATCATAAATATCATATCATAATCATAAAAAAAATCGTAAATATTATACGTATCATATGACACAACTTATGCCTACTGACATTTATGCTACTACGTATTGTCCCTATATGACGAAGAAAAATATTCTTTGTTTTTGCATGAAATTACCCAACTGAACCTATCCCAAAATATTAACTATAAATAATCTACCTGAGAATTTTCGATGCCACGATTGCTAATTTGTTATTACTGTCTACTAGAGATCGGCCGGGGCCGTTGGCGGGCCGGGGGCCGACGCTCATTCAGACGGCATGGCCCCGGCCCGGCTGCACTGCGGCCCGCGGCCCGCCACCGGCCCGGGGCCACGTGGCAGCGGGCCGGCCCCGCACCGACCGGGCCGACCGGGCCACGTGGTGGAGCTTCAGCCTAGAACCAATCAAATAAAATTATACATACAGAATGGACGTCACAAACAAACCCCCATAAAGCAACTGGTCTTCACGGCAACTAGCGAGCTTTGTCTTTAGTTTAATATGAATGTATTTAAAAGCAAGTGCTGTGAGCGGGAACTAAAGCCAACGGCGGGTGGACTATACTTATGTATCTCAGGCTTAAGTTTATAATTTGACTCAAGTACGCTGCAACAATGTGAAGATTAGTGCAGTTGAAGCTTTTTGTAAACGCCTAAACTTAGACTTAAGTTTATTGATTTATTTCGTGGGGTGCACCCCACCTACATCAAGACTGATACCTACAAGTTTCAATATTTTAGCTTTCCGTTCAGCGTCTGCTATTTATTACTGCTACTTTAAAGGGCAGCTTTGTGTTTGTAATGCAAAACGTTACAGTTGTACTATGTAAATTATTAGTGAGCTACAGTCGTCCTTGAACTTTAGAAGTCTTTATTACTGATCAAGCCAACCAGGGCCCACCGGGCCGACCGTGCCGGTCCCGGGCCGATTCCCGGCAAACAGCGGGCAGCAGCCGGGCTGAGCGGGCCGGCCCGGGTGCAACAGCCCCGGGCCGGCCCGGTGAAAATGACTGCGGCCCCGGGCCGGCCCGGGCCGACACTTGGCTTAGCGGCCGATCTCTACTGTCTACCCATATAAGCTGTTTTGGTTATTCAGTAAATGGGGCTTGCTTACTGTAGAATTGAAAGCTACTGCTTACAATTGCTTGTATACTGAATATGCTTGTATAATTTGGTTATATTATATTATATAGCAGAGGTAGCAGAGCATAAGTCGATCCAGCTCTGGCTATAGTATAGCCGTACCTGGCTTTTGTTTTACCTATACAAATTTTCTCACTGGCCTCCACTTGGTTTGTTTGCTCGGTGTAGTTTTTGGTTAACTGTTACAAGTCAACCCATACGCAAGTCGCCCGGCAAGAAGTTACCCTGCCACCAGGCTGTGTTCAGTGTCCTGATCACTGAAGAATCTAGTGCAAATAAAAGGTAAACCTTTTTACTGCATTTTAGTTGTAACCGTCAGGTTAAGCGTTTTTTGTGTAGTTACTTGTCTATGGAAGGAGTTTACAAGGCAATTGTAACTGTATCTCCACGGTTTGGTTTCGGACCGCCAGGCCCGATTACCGTTCGACAGGAGTACTAGACCGCCAGGTCTGATTAAAGTCAATCAGGAATAGATCGCCAGGATATACTGGATTTCTGTCAAGTGCTGTTATTTCAGTGTCCGCCGACGGGATTCGCAAACTGACAACAAACTGAGCAGTAGCAGTGGCCCCAGCCGGCAGTCCGGTCCAGTACAGTGATCCAACCAGATCATTCTTCGCTCACTGTAAGTGTTTGGCACGCGTAATCTACTATAGACCGCTAGGCCTATACAATTTGCTGCGTGACGACGACTGTTCACGCAGGCTACAGTGTACCGTGTCCGCATCAGAATCTCTATGGCATCCCAAGATCCCGACAGAGGCCGCAATTTTAGAGCACTCCAGAGACAAATGCAGCAGAATGAACTTGCTATGAATGCCCTCAACGAAGCACACCTTCGGATTCAGCGGGATAACATGTCCGTAGATCGCATTCAATCGGAAGTAGCCATGCTACGTGGAGCTGCACAAACGAGCCAACGCATTCCATTTTTTATGGGTGACTCAGTACTGGTATCAGTATTCAAGAATGGTACGAATTGTTCAAATTAATCGCAAATAGTCAAAACCTGGACACTACCACAAAGCTGAGACGTCTCCCGACGTACTTACGAGACAGTGCATTGAAGCACTATCGCGAAATCGACCCTGAAATCAAAAATAACTACCAACAACTCGGAGTCTGCATAGTCATAGTCATGCAACAGTCTCGGAGCTGCATAAGAGGCTAGATTTACCAGAATGTGAAAGAATCAACCTGATGGCTCTGAGAACAAAACGCCAAAAAGTAGGTGAGCCTGTCAGCATGTACGCACGCGACATCAAAATGTTTTCACGAGAAGCGTATCCAGACATGCAACAAGAGCCAAGAGACCAGTTGGCCAAAAAATTTTTCATACTGGGACTGCAACCAAAAGTTGCAAAATAGTGATGGCAAAGAATCCTGCAAACCTGAAAGAAGCCGTAGCCTTAGCAGAGAAGGAAGAAGCACAAGCGTGCCTGCTTGCCGATGCACATGATTCAACGTCAACGCACACGAGTGACGCCATACTGAAGGAGCTATTGACCCTCCAAAAGAAAACGCAAGAGCGCCTGGTAAAAATTGAAGACTCCCGATGGCAGCCACAGATTCCTGAAGTTAAAGTGAGCGCGACGATACCGGACGAAGATGATTTGGAATCACGCATTGGTCGGTTCGAGCGTAGAATTGAATCTTTCTTCAACTCCAGACAACGCCAACAGAATAATGTCGGAAACAAGAAAACACAGCAGCCTCAGGGACAGAATCAAAATAGAAAATGCTATAATTGTGGCAAGATTGGACACGAAAAGCAAAACTGTCAAACAAACTTCCAACCAAATCAGTCACAAAGAGAATTCAGACCGCGCAAAGCAGTTACCACCAGAAGTAATGCTGTGCTAACCTCCAACGATGGCGACGAAGTTGAAATAACCAAAGACGACCTAGATAGCCTAAGGGAACAATTGGCCACAATCCGAAGCCACATGGCTGCAGATGAAACTAACAACACTTTCGTCATGGAGAATGTCATCGCCACTGATAGCAACAAACCCAAGCGTACTCCGAATGTCCAGAAAGCACCGTTTGTTACCAACAGCTTTTTAACCCTAATTCTGCTATTCTTGCCATTTGCCATGATTCCAGCGCTAGCACTACAGGAAGTTCAATTATGTGGAGCCTCAAGAAGTGGATTCGCTATCGCGATACCACGTGACATCACGCGCGCGATACCATCAACACAGCAACTTTCAGCAAGCTACGTCGATATGTGGGTGCCGCGAAGCAGCCCGGTGACAGCGAAAGCATGGAAGTGTCAACTGCACGTTCACGAGGTCTGCACCCATACTGGTTTCTTTTGGGCAAAAGTTGAGGCAAAAGCATCGTCAAGGATACATCGGTTGCATACAGCGTATCCGTACAGCGTGTGAAAATGCCATCAGAACCAAAACGTGAAAAAAATAGCAGCTTGATGAAACATCCACAATTTCTATGGTCGACTGCCCAGGTACTCGAGGTAAAGTACGCTTGGTGCTGTTATGACCATTGTTATACCGCAACCAACTTTTTGTTGGAAGAAGGTGCAGTGGCAACAATGGACGCTTCGACATTGATTTTGGATTTAGAACCCTTGGGACACTGCGACCTTTTGACACAAAAATGCATTACTGATGACGCAACAATAATCTGGGAAAAAATTAGCGTTGAGAAGTTATGCAACTACAAATTTAAAGGACACTACACTGGAAAGTTTTCAAACCAATATATCGTGGTTCATGACCTGCAATCTGCGTTTACCCTTGAGTTTGAAGCGACTGCCAGATTGCTTACCTTATACTGCAGTCATAACAGAACAAGGACCTGCTATCCGTGTCACACCAAAATGGCTGAATCAGACAAAAAAAGCCGTAAATTATCATAATAAACTACACAAAGCACATGAGAGACCATTTCAGTCTGAATGTCACGAAATGGATCCAGTAAATGCAAAGCTTCAGTACTTGGAGGAAGAACTAGAGCGTATTCAATCAAATCGATTTAGAAGCCTTTGGGCATCACTATGTGGCGTGATGGCGCGACAGTTATTGTTGATCCGACAACTAATCCGAATCGACCCGACCATGGGAAGCCGTGTATTATTGAACAGATCAAACATTTACGCCGTCGTCGCCGGAGAAGTGTTAATGATTTGGCAGCGTCTAAAACACCATGTTAATAGTGTGTATTGGAACTAGCATGTCGGCACAACTTGTTACGAATTTCGACCGGTGGAACTCAATGGAACCATTTGGTTTGTTGTTCCAGAAACTAACGACATAACAGCTGAAGCTGTCGTCGTGCCTTGCCATCACCACATCTATGGAATTTATAAAGATCATGCTAGGTGGAGATTAACGAAGGGCCCAACTCATGTGCAACATGTTGGCCTTGGACTGAATAATGATTTAACATCCAGCACATTCACATTCACCGCTCCAACACTATTTCATAACAAAATAGCTGGACTATACGCTATTGTTGGAATGATACGGACTCACTATACCAAAGTGGCGCAAATAGAAGCGCATCTGGCACGTCTAGTAAATTATTCGGCAGAACTGTCTCTAGATTCTGCGGCCGTATACAATACCATTAACGGCATCGGTCATGGCTTGGGCGAAGTAATTTCTGCAACGGGTGAAGCTATTGGCAATATTTACCATTTTATTGGAAAAGGTGTTGGCGCCTCATTAGCTGGACGCGGTGAAGGTGCAGGTAGTCTCCTCAGTGAGCTTCTGAAAGGTCCTTTACAGCTCATAGTCAACATGGCAGTCCTAATATCAACCGGCGCAGCACTGATATACGTAGCACATCTACTATTTAAGCATCGACAGAAAATATGGAAGAAAAACTTCTGCAAAACTGATCATCCACCCAAAGATGATGATGATGATGATGATGATGATGACAACTTACCACTAGCCAGTGTACACGAACAAAGCCCGGAGGACACAGAGATCATAGGAAAACTAGCACGACGAACACTCCAGTGCGACAAAATGTATTAGCAGTGAGGCCTCCAAAGCAAAACTGTCACTCAGAATGCGTTGCTGAAGTACAATTAAATGGACGCCCAGTGAAAACGCTGATAGATACAGGTAGTGACATTATAATCATGAAAGCTGAAGCGGTCAAGATCTTGCATAGCCCAAAATCCTTGAAACCATCGACCAAAACTGCGAAATCACTGTCCGGACATCCACTGTGGCTCTTAGGACTATTTTTTGCGACGATCCAGTTGGAGAGTGTTGGGTTGTGCCGCATCACCCAATTCACGTGATGCCGGATTGTCCCTATGATCTCCTGCTGGGACGAGATCTACTGCGACGAATTGGGCGGATAACGATTGATTTTACCACTAATGCCATCGATATAGCAAGTAAACAATTGCAAAGCCTTAATGCGCGTCAACCGCGAGAGGAGAATCTGGTCAAATTACAATTGCGAGATTGCCAGAAGCCTTCCCCATGAAAGATGCCAAAGCTGAAACTGTAGCCGAATTATACCTAAATGAAATCTTATGCCGTTATTCAGCACCCTTAGAATTACTGTCAGACCGAGGACGCAATTTCTTTGGCCAATATTATAGGAGCAGTGAACAACTTTTCAAAACTCGACAAATACTGACAACACTGTATCGCCCCCAAACTAACGGCGCATGTGAACGACTAAATCAGGATCTGCTTGCACTCCATACCAGTGACAATCAAGACGACTGGGATCTTTGGCTTTCCGTGGTCCTTTTTGCGTATAGGACCTCATTCTATGCAACAACCCAATAAACTCCATTCTACTTGCTTTTTGGAAGAGATCCTATCCTGCCTTCACCAGATTGACTGCCTAACAATACCACTGGACACAAAAATATGAAGGCCTACAAAGAAACGTTGCCGAATCGTTTTTTTGATATTTGGAAGACCGCCTCTGATTCGATACAGCGCATGCAACGGTTGCAACAAAAATCATATGACCGCAACGTGTCACCTAGTCATCTGCTGCCACGTCAAGCAAGTACCTGTTTTAAAGGTCGGACAAACACCAAAACTTGCCGTGCGTTATAAAGGACCATATCGCTGTTATGAGCTGTTCAAAGAAGTGCTCTTGAGATCGATTACCAAGCCACATTCAAGAACGTAAACCGCTGAATACGAACCGCCGGGACCTTTAGCAAGACAATGATCAGAACACACAACCTGATCGGTCAGTTCGCCAGGACGAACAGGACACACAACCTGATCGGTTAGTCCGCCAGGACGAACAAAATACACAACCTGATCGGTTAGTCCAACAGGACGAACAAAATACACAACCTGATCGGTTGGTCCGCCAGGACGAACAAGATGAACAGTTCGATACGTTAGTCCGTTAGAACAAGAAATGTGCACAACCTGGTCGGTTAGTCCCTCGGGACAGACCGAAAGAAAAGGTCGCTAGACCGCGCGGCATCAAAGCCGCTGGGCGCAAAGGACAAACAGGTTCTAGCCCTTGGCGCCAAAGCGCCGCAAAGGAACCAATAGTGCCGCCAGACAAGGCGACGACCAAACCTGAAGTCGTCCACCAGATACAGCCTCCCAGTACACGTTATTTTTTTGAAAGCGCGCAGACAATTAAAGCTAGCACTTAATCAATTCACCTTATGACTACTGTATATATGTATCTACGTTTATCTATATTATTTCAAACATTAACGTACTTAACTTGTATTTACGTTTTGCTCACCGTACATAATAATATATTGCGCATAATACGCCGTTTTTCTATGTTCCAGGACTACTCCCGATGGCGCCTCAGCATGGCAAACTCCGTCATCTTGTGGTTCAGGGCACTGATCCGCTATCCCCACGTAACAAGCGCCTTGGAATCAGGCTACATAACCGAATATACAACGCGGAACAACTGTACGAACTAATTGCCTGCCGACAGATGGGAGAGATGGAACTGTTGCAGCAGAAATTGGACGATCGGTATCTGTTCAAACCACGACACTTAGCTAGCGAAACCCCATTTTCATTGGAGCTGCGATCAACGGTTCCACTACACTGGATTGAGAATCGATGCAGCATTTGCACTGCTATTTTCATGCTGTGCTTCAACGGCCATCAATTTTTCCGCCATGAAATCCGTTGGATCGATGCTGACACGGTCTTGTTCGCCAGACCGTTTCATCAAAACGAGTATTTGTGGAATCCTGATTGCAACAGCATCCGCATCGTTATCCTGGTCAAAATCTGCTGCGCCCATGTTTAGCAGATGCATATCGTCTGCTCAGTGAAGGTATGAAACCACCACTGAAGGTCCAAGACTGGCTATATCACTGTCAACGGCCATTACAAGGTCCCCACTATTCATTATTATACTCATTATCACGGACTCCATTGGAAAGCACCTATCCTGGCTCGAGTCTTCCTTGGTATTAGTTAAGGGAGGCTTGAAATTTGCCAACGTGCCAAATTTGCTACGTATTATCGATCACTACGAGTTCAAATACGTCATTGTGCACGTTGGTGCACGAAATCGATTCTGAACCGAGAGCAGCCAGGCACTCCCTTCGGAAAGTTTTCGGTGAGCTATCAGATCACGCCGACACCGTCTACTGGTCCCCTCCCCTGCCGACCACGGCATTCGATACCAATACCATGCAATCCTTCCGAAGGTGGTCACAGCGACGATGTGCGGCAGCAGACGTCAATTTTATACCACCCGAAGGACGCCGCTTTGCCAAATTCGGGTCAGACACCCAGCTCCGACGCTCCTTCTACCACCGGGATGAATTGCACATCAGTGCTGATGGTACGCGGAACCTGCTATACTGGTGGCAGAAATACATGCCACAGCTGGCAAGCCTAGACCGTGGCTACTGCACTACTCCATATGAGCAGGCCACACGTAAGCTATCTGCCCGCCAAATCAGCAAACTCTACGGTAACTGATCCCGATCCCCCCCCCCCCCCCTTCCGCCTCAGTTGCACCACTAATCCCTACATAGCTCAAGCTGTTATACGGTTAATCTCGCCTAACTTTTGCTTTGTTTTTATTATTATACGTATCATATGACACAACTTATGCCTACTGACATTTATGCTACTACGTATTGTCCCTATATGACGTTTTATGACCTGAATCGGTGATTCATGCGACTTTTACATCCTGACAAACGTGGACGCTTGTTTTTTTGAGCGGGTGGCGTGTAACTAATCGTATAAAAAAATATCTAATTCGAAAAGAAAAATATTCTTTGTTTTTGCATGAAATTACCTAACTGAACCTATCCCAAAATATTAACTATAAATAATCTACCTGAGAATTTTCGATGCCACGATTACTAATGTGTTATTACTGTCTACGTATATAAGCTGTTTTGGTTATCCAGTAAATGGGGCTTGCTTACTGTATATTAATTTATATTTACTGTATCCAGTAAATGGGGCTTACTTACTGTACTGCTATATATATTCGTGAGGCTGCTGGAAATATGCACATATATGTATATAGGTGTATAGGTACATAAGGCGCTGCCTATACAAGTTAGTACGTACGAATGGGCGTAGGTTACACTTTTGTCTCTGAAATTCATTTGTCTCTGGTGTTGACTCTTAGGTGTAGCTCTAGTATAATTTAGAACCAAGGTAATACAGTTATTGGAGCGTTCCCCTACTACTAGCGTTCCCCTCTTGAAAAACTAGTACCCGCTACACATACATACTGGATACGGTATTATAAGAATTAAACGTATCAAATACCAACCTTCATGACAATTGGCAAGTAGACACATGTTTGCATTAGCCATTGATAAGTGTGTATGCTACCTACCGGCTACCGCTGCCGAATATAATTTATAAACTGCAGGCAGTCATGTTAAGTTTGAACAAGCAAAGTTTTCGGCAAAAGTATTCAGTAAGCATCAAGCATATACTTTCCAAGTACATTGACCAGAGGCCATCGTAAACCTGTTGGGCTAGCTAAAGTAACACTTATGTACTTTATTAATTTGTTATGAAAAGAGTATTTTCCTTGGCAGCCATTCATACTGCAAAGTTTTAGTGAAAAGTTTTCAGCAATTTATATATGTGTAACTATTCAGTAAGTTTTATAACTGAATTTTAGGTTTTACTATCTAATCTAATAATGATATTATGCTTGGTGTGTACTGTAGTTACTTTGTAGAAACTACTTGCTGTGCAGCGTAAAGAGCTTCATGAATCTGTGTGGTCGAGTGGTTAGTGTGTTAGGTTCGTAAACGTAAGCTGACTTCTTCGAATCCTAGTGAATAACTTTTGTCACACTTTTGCATCTTTCATTTATCAACATGCACGAGAGCTGCACTGCAAACTCACTGCATTACAAGGCATTTCAGGGGTGACAGATGCATATCACTGACATAAGACGTGCAAAACACACTCCGCACATCAACACTTTAACGTTAACACTGCATTAGGATTCCAGAATCAAAATTAAAGACCTGTTGGGCTGTGGCCCAACAGGAAAAAAAGGAATGAAGCTCTTGGCAACTGCACAAATCCAAGAAAAGTTCACGAGTACGTACGAACCTATTTGTTTTTAGTTATTCATTGTCAATGTGGAGGAGTTAATTAAATTTTAAAGGAAGTGAGTTTTTATTTAAGTTTCACAATAATAAACCGAATAAATTCTGGAAGTGTTCACCAAACATTTACCATCCATATAAACATTGACACATATAAACTACACCACCGTCAGCTCCTGCGCTTGTTCTCCCTCCTATACATATCAACTAGTGATGTGGATCGGATCGGATCGGTCCGAAATTTTGATGCCGATCCGATCCGATCCGATCCAGGCCCGGATCGGTCGATCCGATCCGATCCGCCGATCCGATCCGATTAAACATTACGTAACCTTGATGAAAGCTAAAAAATCTTTTGTAGAAATATTGTTAAGTATGATTTATTATAATGAGTATATTGCTTTAAAAATTTAATGAGTTTGTAGGTATATAAATGATAAGATGGCATTTTTGTAATGAGAGCAACTTAGACAATCCCACGACAAAAAATTTTGATTAATTGGAATGGAAATGTCTTGAAAATTTTGGGTCACTACCGCAGGTCGTGGATACGTCGTCGTTGGGTTGGGTTGGATCGAAAATTTGAGCCGTAGGTCAACCTTTGGGTATACACACCCACTTCAGGCTGCGCGGGTCGCTGCATTTTGTCAAACAGGCGAAAAAATTCTGAAATTTTTTCACGTATTCATCAATCTGGGTACATAAATTTGGTTACCATTCGGTTAAAGTAGGTAGCAATGTGAACAATGAGTGTTACAGTGAGTAAGAGGGATTCTAATGACTCTTTGATGAACTGATTGTACTCAGTACTCACTACTCGAAGACTAAGACTAACAAGTTCTTCTGCTAGTTGGAAGCTGTTACATTGTGAGGCCTGGCCTGAGTGTCAATATTCCAAAGGAAATATAAAACGCGGCCATATTTTGCGGAAAAATGATCTTAAATACCTATTTCTGCACACATGCACTGCTGCTGAGTAGCTCCAAAGTTTTCAAACAACAACGAAAAAGAGAATTATACACAAATTTTTGTAGTAAAAAAAGTCAAAAAAGTCTCACCGAGATTTGAACTCGGAGCACAGGACTCAGAATCCAGAATGCTAACCACTACACTATGAGACTTCTGGAAAGAATACGTTAACTTTGACTCTTGAAAATTCGGCTAGCCCTGTTCAGCTGCGTTTCTTGTGTAGATGAACAATAGTATTGACTACAAATCAGATAATAATTCATAATCAATTGATTCATTCAATCCAAAACAATGAATGCAGTTCAATTGATTTGATATCATTTGATTTGATTTGTTCATAATCAATTGATTCATTCAATCCAAAACAATGAATGCAGTTCACTACCTATTATGTAGTTTCTCAACTCAAGAAAAAACTACTAGATAGTAGATATTGTTGATATTGGTATTGATAATGTCTGTTACTATTGTTTGCAACTAGCACACAACGTGCATTTTACCTATTAGGTATATATAATTCAAAATTTTCGTCAGCTCGGTTGGCTCAAATGGTAGGTGCTTAGCACCTACTGAGCATCCGATTGCTGATCCGAAGGTCGGTGGATCGATTCTGTCTCGAAGCTGCATATTTTGCATTCTGCGGCAGCAGTAGGCGGGTCTTGAGAGTTCCCCATGTTGTTATTTGTGCAATGTATGATACAACAGCGAGGTACCTCCCCTTCTAGTGTTAATTAAGCACGTTTTGCGAGTAACGTTAAAGTAATTTTTGATACCTTGATTGCGTTACGACATGCATAGACGGCCGAGGATATTCTTCGAATATAAAACGCGGCAGTGTAAATTTTTAAAGCAAACACTTGCACGACATGTCAACATTGTTAAGCTGCAACATCCTTTTGTGGTTGCGTCGGACTGTCTGTAAGTTAGGTAGTAATTCAAACCTTCTAAAAACCGTTCATGAATTCTCGTAAACACACAAAACGCGAGTTGGCACTTGCATCGTGCGTTCCAACTCCAAGTCAGTGTCTGTCAAAAAGCGTGCATAGTGTTGGCAAGGCATGGTTCGCACGTAGTTTCGTGGGTTCAAAAATTTTTAAGGTCTGACGCGCTAATTACCAGTCTTGGAAACATTGATGTAACAGGTTCTGTCATTGTACTGCCACTGCATGTAAAATTTGCAAACTATTGACAGACATGTAGTTGAATCATTGGATCTGCGTTTAGTTGTTCGCGCGCGTTGGGATTTCTGTGTTTATGCACGCGTATGTGAGAACATCTGAGCGGGATAAGTGATGACCAATATACATATGTATGTGCCTGTGCAATCACTATTAACGCTGAAATCGCAATCAACACAGAAGATAATAAAGACACACGCACACACATTTAGTGTGTTTTCAGGTACTACAAATTTTTGCCATGCAATATACACAATGAGCAGCGAATACGTGCTAAATAGTGCTACTGCATTATAGTATATACGCGGCGGCTGAGGCCGCCGCGTAAAAATTTGACCTAACCAGTTTAACGTAGGAATCTGAGATTCCGAACATAGTATATACGCGGCGCCTGAGGGGGCCGCGTAAAAAAATGTGAACAATGTACAGCTGTATATACACTGTGCAAATTGTACAGGGGTAATGGGTATCTGCTAAAAACGATCGATCATCAGGTACGGTATCTTAAAATGGTGGGTCAAAGTTGGTCGTGGTCAACTTTGACGGCGCGGGATGGATCGTGGGTTACTCACAAGTGTCAAACCGCGGGCTGGGTTGGGTCGCGGGTAGAAAGTGTTGATCAGCGTCGATTCCAAACTCTTGTGTTAACGAAAAGAATGTTGAAAGATTGTTTTTGTAGGCGAAAATTAAGATATATATTTCTAAACATTTCACATCACACATTTGTACGCGTCTTCACGTAACTTCAATGATGAGAAACCTCGCCTCCACTTGCATATGGTCAATGCATACACTGTACGCTTTTGCTAATATAAAACCGATATATTGATAATTTTAGTAGTAGTTATACTTGTGCGTTTGAATGATCGCTCGAAAAGTTTTTGAGATAACGCAAAATTTTTGGCAAATTACGAAATTTTGTGGTCGAGACTCAAAATTTATACTACCGATCCGGATCGCCGATCCGAAATTTTAAAGCCGAACCGATCCGGCGATCCGATCCGGCAAAATCAGCGATCCGATCCGATCCGATCCGACCCCTGGATCGGCGATCCGATCCGATCCGGCGATCCGATCCACATCACTAATATCAACCACCACAAAGGTAAGGCAAGGTCAGCCGAAATTCAGCTGACATTTATGCCAGCAAGAGATGTCAGTAATAAAGTCACGGGCACGAGAGGTCAGCATTGGGCACGCTTCTGTTGTAGCTGAGTTAGCCATCCCCTTCGGTTTAGGCGCCTTCAATGAAGATAAACCCGCCTTTATTGAAGCTGAAGGCAACTTCAAGGGATGTTAGTCTTGACTTGTACTGTAAAATATGAAATTATAAGCACTTAACAGACGTTAAAGTTAATATGTTTCAACTTCATATACTAATTTGAATCCACGTTCATCTATCAAAGGACTTCCTGCTCTTGTTAATTCAGTAATTGTTTCTATTTAATTTTACTATTTTACAATCAGTATTTTTTAGAAACGACGTGAATTTGTTCTTCCTTGCTGGTCAACCGGACAATTCCATTGGCAGCGCTTTCCCGACACAGTTTTGCCTGCTAACGATTTCAATGAACGGAAACGCAATGACTGACATCAATTGTGCATCGAAAGTAAACGTGATGTGTCAGATACAACTGCCAGCATTATGCGGTACTTCTACAGCTATACATTAATAAAGACAACCGACTTTGTTCAGTGAACTGATTTCAGTTTTTAATTTTTAGTATTTGCACCATTAATATACATACATCATTCACAGCATGAAGATGGTGAAGTAGTTCAGAACAAAGTATTTACAAAATATAGCCTACGACATATATATTCCGACTAAATCTAAGAAGAACCTCATCTCCAAATTTCTTTGTGGGCTTGCAACTCGATAGGATAATGAATTAGGGAAACTCGACAAAATTCAATAATTTGAGAGGCTTCAAAATAACCGCGGTTAGGGTGTATGTAGCCGGCGACATGTAAGGTATGCGTGTGGGTCCATTTGACAACAAAAGATGCAGCTCGGGTCAGTTCGCACAAGAACAATACCCGGCACCGGCACCTAAAAAATGGATAACAAACTTAACATCGTTAAAAGTTATTAGCATGTTCAATGATATTAACTAACGCTAACAACAATTGAATAGAAATAAACACCAAAAACAAAAAATATTAAAAATGAGCCGTTTTCTCGATTTAAATGATAATTATACTCAAAAATCCATGTCATCAAGCTGACTCGGTATTGAAAAAACTTTAAGATTGTATATGAAGCCTTCAACCTTAAGCCCGGTTCATACTTCGTGTTTTGTGTTTTGTGTTTTCGCCCAGTGTTTTGTGCTTTTCTGTTCATCTCCGAAGATTGTGTTTTCGTCTGTGCTTTTGTGTTTTGTGTTTTGTCTTTTGATCCTGTGTTTTCAGACATGAAAATTTTGTGTTTTTGGAATACTGTTGAACATTTGTGTTTTGTGCTTTTTCAGAGTGATTTTGTGCTCTTGTGCTTTTGTGCTTAGCACAGTCCAGTTTATACTCGAAAGCACAAAACCACAAAACACACGTCACGTGTTTTTATTTTTCAATCAGATTGAATTGTCAAATTTAAAATGTTCAGCCCTTTAACCGAAAAAATTGGTTGTTACATTGTGTTATTTGTCAAGTCTGATGTCATATTTATGTAGTTAATTAAGTTTGACATTATATTTTTTCTTTATTTATTTTTTATTTTTCCCCAAATAGCTTAATTTGCTTTAGATTATGGAGCCGGAATTATGGCTGGTATTTGCTGCTGCTTATACTTACATAGTTAAAAATTATATAATACTGTCTAAAAAAATTTTTAAAAAGTTCTAAACAATCTAAAACTCCGAAGACATAAAAAATTGTCCAATTTACAAATATAATATTGTAAAAAACAGTATAAGATGAATTAATTAATTTTGATTGGATAAACACAAAAACACATTTTAAAAAGATGAATATTGTCCATGTTTCGAAAACACACCCAAAGCACACCGAAAACACAAAAGCACAAATCAAAAGCACGAAACACAAAGGACAAAGTATGAACCGAAAAATACAAAAGACAAAAGCACAAAACACGAAAACACAAAAACACGAAGTATAGACTCCAAAAACACAAGCACAATTCAAAAACACAAAACACAACAGCACAAAGCATGAACCGGAGAACACAAAACACTAAAACACAAAACACAAAACACGAAGTATGAACCGAGAAAGCACAAAACACAGAGCACGAGAACACAAAAATACTAAAACACAAAACACAAAACACGAAGTATGAACCGGGCTTTACACGCACACTTTTTCATAAAATTGACGAGTTTCATACGTTTTATAAAACCTTGGAGACACTTAAAATGTAAACGTAAACTGTCTGTATTTGCTTACGCTTATTAACAATTATAGTTTAATTGCTATCATACTATTAAAATTATACTCTTTATGCTTATTATGCTATTTAAGCCAACGTCATAAGTCCTATTAAGGGGGTAGTGTCGCGAAAGCAGTCGACTTTATTAAACTTTATTATAAAACTTATTCCGTGAAAGATAGGTCATTGTTCTTTCTATATTCTAAAAATATGTTTTAAGGCAAATGCCTTCGCTAAGTTTCAGCAAAATTGATGTAGCATACAGTTAGCATTGAAGTCGCAAAGTCGGAAAAATGACGTTTTGAAAACCTATTCACATTCGATAATTTCGTCACAATTATAAAACTTTTTGTTTACATTCTTCACACAGACTATGTAAGCTTCACACAGACAGACAAAAGCACATATGCTCTAGTTTATGCATACAAAAATTAGTGAAA
Source organism: Trissonchulus sp. WLG1_4 (assembly GCA_030248245.1). Lineage (NCBI taxonomy): Eukaryota > Metazoa > Nematoda > Enoplea > Enoplida > Ironidae > Trissonchulus > Trissonchulus sp. WLG1_4. The sequence continues at coordinate 6,528 of JASANF010012181.1, read as the reverse complement.
ATTGCTTGAGCGGTTGCGAAGTAATACCTGTTTGAACTGTGAAACTGAGCGTAAACTGTGAAGTACTCACAGCAATAATGATAAATTGTATAAAACCTAGAAACTTATTTTGAAATCTAAAGAAAATCGAACCTTTATTTTTTATTTTTCTTACTTGTGACAAAAAATTGTGCGTCGAAATATTACATGTACTTCACAAGCTGGCCAATCTGATATCTGGCTTGATTTTTTGAACTTTCATGTCTTTATTGTGTGATGTCTGGCTTACAAATGGTGATTGGTTAAGAATATTGGTAGATATTGGTAGTCTACTAGTGTCTGGTAGTATTTATTTGACACCATATAGCATTTTACTAGTATCTCATTGAACGTACAATTTCAAAGCAAAAAGCTCTCTTTTTGCAACCTATGAGCAAAACTGCTTTGGCGACACTATCACCTTAAGCGATGTTATGTTTGAACTTTCTAATATTTAGATAAATGAATAAACATACTTGAATTCTGATTAATCTCACAGCCTCAATAAAAGAATTGCCATGTATTTAGGAACAACAACTACAATTGCTACATCTACTGAAAAAACTACGACGACGACGACGGAAGCCTTGACCACCCAGAAGCCGACTACGACCACAGAATCTACGACTACGGAAGGAACTACAAGCACCACAGAATTTACGACTACCCAAGCTACTACAAGCACCACAGAGGCTACGACTGCACTGAAAACTAGTACCATTTCAGATGCGACGACAACCCAGGCGGCTGATACCACTACTGAAACTAAGACTGTACAACCTACTACGACCACCGCTGAAGCTGGAACTTCTCAACAACCCGCAAGCAGTACCAAAGTTGTTCGTGAAACCACAACTACTGCTAAAGTGGTTTCCACTCAAGAAACTACAAGTCCTGCTGCAGTCGCTACCACAACTACAAGTTCAGAAACTCCACGTGTTACGACCAGTCAGAGAACTAAAACCTCTGCCCAGCCTGCCACTACCAAGAAAACTACGCCTACTCAATCACCAACCGCCAAAACGAAACCGACTTTTGTTCCACCCACCACTTTCACCCCTTTGCCGGAGATCATAGAGACGATGTCGATAACTCCAAGAGGGTTTCAGACAACGCCTATGACTAGTGAGTAGTTGATTTATACTAAAAAAGTTATATATTACATTATCTTAATTTTGTTTTTGTGTTTTTTTGTAAACAGTTGATAACTGGTTTTGGTTTTGATATAGCCACTACTACTGTAGTCTTATGAAACCAAATAGTCTTTTTACTGACTATCAACAAAAGTAATGTTAAAATCCTTAAAAATATTACTTACAAAACTGAACTAATTGAAAATACAAATTTTTTCAGATAAGTCATTATTTAAAGACACTTGTTCTCTTGAAAAATTTTAGTATTGAATTTGTTTTAAATTTTTTGTTAATTTTTTACTTGTTAAATTAAGTTGGGTTAAATTTTTAAAAATAGCTTTTGCGCCTGCATATTGAATAAAAGGCGTGGTATGACATGTTGGTCAAAAGTCGCACATTTTTAAGTATTTCGTATCCCGTTGGTATCCATATTTGTCTCGTAATTTCAACTTTTTAATATTATCAAAAAGTGCATGATTTATTAATTTGATTGTAATCAGAAATTTTTATTTTGAAATAAAAGCAACAGATTCGAAGTTAAGAACTTTTTTGATAGAATTATATTTCATAATGTCTTACAGTATCTGTACTGTTATTTCTTGCGCTATACTACAGCTACGATTTAATTTCAGTTGATTAAATGTTTGTTTTTGTTTTTGTTTTTGCTTTCGTTTAATTTCTTTTAATTTCGGTCGTTGCTTCGTTTTTGTTTTCGCTCGCTGTGTAACTTGACTAATTAGTTGTCAAGTTGCTGGCGGCATACTTTATTTTAGTTAAGTAGTTTAGCAAGTACAACGTAGCTGAGAATGAGAGCGGCAAATATAAATAGCAGAGCAATCTATTGTCCGGGCAGCAGAAACAAGAAACAGGCTATAAGGCTTTCAACTTTTACCGCAATGCCGCAATAGAATTTACTTAAGTTTTGTGCATTTTGTTTTCATTTTTGTTTTTGTTTTCGTTTTGATTTCAACTGAATTTGTATCCTAGCTGTATAACAGTATCTGTATGAACAAAGAGCAAAACTATTTAAACTTTATTTATTTCAGACAAAGTTTTGCCATACGATTACTCGAAATTAGTTACGAACTGTGGTGAAGTGGTAAGCATTTATTTAGAAACATTACATGGTGGTGATTTTACTAGACCATGGTTTTTTAAGTATGTTTTCATGTGATTTGCACATGATTTCATTACAAATATCTTTTCTGATTTTTTACGAATGTTGTAAATTTTCTTAAATCATGATTTTGCTCAACTGATAGCATAGCAAAACCGACCGATTTTATACGATTCATGTTAAGTTTACATAACAGAGACTCAGCGAATAAAAACACTTGCTCAAATCCCAACAAAACTAGTAAAGCTCACAAGCAATCAGGCAAAACACAAAAAGACATTTGTTTAGAACACGAATAGACGCTAGGACATACCTATTTTGACCGAATGTCAAAATGTGAATTTACGAAAACCTTATTTTTGTTTAAGACTTGGCAGCACACACATTAATTAAGATAAATTTTCCGTCTATATTTAGCTAAGTAATTCAATTTTTTTGCCATATCTCATCAATATTTTGTTGTCTTAGGCAGAAGATTTTGTAGTGATAAACGGCAAGCCGCGAGATATTATTTTCGCGGCGGCCTATTTTAACGAAATGATAACGCACGACGAAACAGGTAAGCGACTGAAACCTGTGGCCGGCCGCCTGCGACAGGCCTTCGGCGAAATGTACCCGCACGTGCAGGCCCTCTATCAGAAGTACAGCCACGCTCTATCCTTTTTTGTTGTCAACAAACGCGTCATGCCGAACTTTCCCACAACAGACAAGTTGTGCAAAAAAATAGTTTATCATGTAAGTTTACTGTAATAAATTTGTATGAAATATTGCTAAGAAAAGTGTCAAAAAGAAATTAGTGTACACGATTTATTTTGCATGACATTCACGCGAAATCCTATATGACCGATATGTCCTCTGTAATATTGACAAGTCGAACTCACAATTATTCCTCTACTCACTTAGCAGAAGAGCTTGTTCATTAAAAACTTTTAGTAGCAAAGTATATGGCTTCGTTCGTGTCATTGCATATTTGTGCAGCATGTCAGCAACACACATTCTCGTACATACATATGTGAGTGATGCATACATATTTGCAAAGGTACCATTTGACTTTTTCTTGCCGCCGCCTCAGCGGCGGCAGGTCCTTAACTTGCTTTCACTCTTCGTAAAATACGTGAGCTGTTACGTATTTTCATGTAGGCGCATACGTACGTACGTACCTAAGCTAAACTTGCCTATATATATAAAAACTTGCTAAACTATATCTAACCTTTACAGAGCTGGCTATAACTACGCATGCGCTAGGCTAGTTATCAGTGTTTTTTTGCGTCAAAAAGTTCGAAACGTCATTTTTTTTTCTGAAATTTTCCACTTTTTTGGCCATGTGCGTCCTGTGACGCACTTTTTTTCGGGGGAAGCTGAAAGAAGTTTTAGCTGATTTAAAGCAAAAAGTGCTAAAAATAGCATTTTCGTCTGTAAAATTTTGATACATTATCCAAATTGCGTCAAAACCATCAAATTTGTAAAATTTTCCCAGTTCTCAAACGTTTCAATCTTGATCTATACAGCTATAATTGCTTAAAACCTATTATGATTAGTTATGGATTAGAATTAGAATTAGAAAAGCAGCGTAACTTATTAAGCATGTCGGACCACGACAACACTCAGCAAATTTTTGAAAGCATCAAATACATATAATGCCGTATACATATAAATACATATATTGAGATTGTCGCCCCGCTAGTATCGAAGTTTGGAATAGGAGAATTCTATTATATTCACTGAAATTCTGCTGTGAGTTTAGAGGGTTAATAGTTCAGTAAGCTGTGACAACCTATGCTATTCGGTCTAATCCGTTTTCAAACTGGAACTGGCAAAAGCCTGCTAAAAAAAGTTCAAAACTCAACTTAGCTTTCCAAAAAATACCCACATTGACGTGATATTCAAGTTCCTTTTTAATGCTCCGCTATAGAGCATAGCGAATAAAATGTATAAATTTAACAAAACGGCCAGATCGATAGTTATAAAAATGTCCCAGTACTTAGAAGTTAGACCTGCCGCTGTTGAGATGATTTTTTATTGAATAATACTCTTCACAGTTAGGGTCAAATTCACACAAGCACGTGTGTGACACAAGCAAAGGTACGAGAAAAGGATACAAGCGCCTAGATTCAAGAAATCTATCTACGTCACTTCCCACCATGACATCTCCCCCCATTTAACTAGTGCCTATATAAAGTGCCTCTTTGCGACACTTGCCCAGTAGACAGTTGCCCCCAGAATAGTAGGGCAGAAATATTAAACTGATTTCATTAGCGCCTAAAGTTAAATTTTACCATTGGGGGTTGTAAGGCCGGTCTAGGGAGAAAACAATCCTTTCTGGGGTTGGACGGTGTCGGGTTGCGGCGAACTATGTAGGGTATACATGTAATTGATAAAGGCGCAAAATTTATGAGCGTTTTTGGCTCAGAGGAGTTTTTATACTGCAACGTGAGCTGCACATTACGAAAGCTGAAACTATTAACTCTTTGCAAGGGCTACTTATATTTACATCTTTCAACCGAATCCGACAAGCCAAAACTGAGGACAACCTCCCCGTCCGCCGGGCGTTAAGTACGCCCTTCTCGCCGACAGTTCACGTGCATCTAAGCAATATTATGTAAAAACATTTCTCTATTGCTTCATAAAGTTCATTTTATGCACGCCTACACAAAAATTATTTATAAAATTGAGGGAGCGAACACATTGCTAGTTACATACAATTTTGACGAAGTTTTGAATATTTGGGCAATTTTGGAGGAAAGCATTGCACACTAGCGCCCACATATTTTTCAAGTTCAGCGTTTTTATGTACCTCATTTAAATAACATCTTTCATCCAGACAATTTGCAGCACTGTCTGATTTTTAGTAGGTTGGGCTGGGGAGGCGCTCCCCAATCACTTCCCAAACGGTCCAACGTTTTTTTCGCCCTTCCCTTTTAAGCCTTTCCAGATCGGATACCTTTCATTGCTCAAACAATTTCTCATTTGTTAGCAAATTTGTATTTGTATATACGTTGTGTTTTTACCTCCCTTTTTCTCAAAGTTAGTAAAAACGCAGCTTTGACTACATACAAAAAAAACGACTTTTCGCTACAAACGCTTTTCTTTCGTTGTGTCTTTATTAGTTTGTCATTAACATCTTGCTAAAGAACGTGCCAGAAGACCCTTCAAAATTTCAAATTATTTCAAAAATTCTGTCACCGTTCAACACTGGCAAAAACTAATTAACATATGTGCATAATTATATATATATACATATATATATACATATATATATATATATAACATATATACATATATATATAACATATATATATATATATATATATATATATACCCCCCCCCCCCCCCCCCCCCCCCCCCCCCCCCCCCCCCCTCTATCTCTCTATATATCTATATATCTATATATATCTCTATCTATATATGTCTATATCTATATCTATATATATATATATATATATATATATATATATATATATGCATATAATTAGCCAGTCTAGTTAAGCTATATATGCATATCTAATATACAGTTCAGCTCAAAATTAACATCATATGACTCAGGAGTCAGCGTCACTGATTTCATCTTTCAGTCAGTGACTGCAGGCAACCTACTGACGTCACAGGTACATTGTTACTTCCGGTAGTTTTGATATTCGTTAACTGACTCCGGAGTCAGAGTCAGTGACTGCGGAATCGGCATCACCTTAGTCATCACTATTTTATATATGGCTTGGAAACTTCGCTTGCACATATGTGTGTAGCATAGTGATGACTAAGGTGATGCTGATTTCGAAGTCACTGACTCCGACTCCGGAGTCAGTTAATGAAAGTCAAAACTACCGAAAGTAAAATTGAACCTGTGACTGACTGCAGTCACTGACTGCAAAATGAAGTCAGTGACGCTGTCTCCGGAGTCATATGATGTTAATTTTGAGCCGTACTGTAGCTAGCATGGTTTTTCGTCAAAAGTTTTGCGTCGTCTGATTTTGCAATTTTTTTGCGTCATTTTAAAAATTATGCGCAGCCAAATTTTTTTGCGTCATTCTGAAAAAAAGTGCGCAGAGTGGATATAGTGCCACCTAAGCGGCTGTTTTAGGTAAAAATAAATTATGGCACTGGCTGTCCTCAACTACGATTATAGAGCTTTAAAAAATGTGTCAACATATGTTCTATTTCCACCTAGAGTGTCTAGAGGTTTCAAAAGCCGAGTCTAACTTCTAAGTACTGGGACATTTTTATAACTATCGATCTGGCCGTTTTGTTAAATTTATACATTTT
>JASANF010012180.1:0-11874 GCA_030248245.1 Trissonchulus sp. WLG1_4 | reverse complement strand
AATGTTTTGAAATTAATTGTTTTGAAATTAATTGTTAATTTCTATTGTTTTGAAATTAATTGCTCGTAGCGTTTAACGCTACTGAGCAGGCTGCATAGCCAGTATGTTTTACGTGTATTTTCAGCTTTGGAGCTGCCTGCTGAGTTTTGTCTGCGTATATGCAGAAAAATCAATAATCGATGTGCACTGCTGTAACAGTGTACTTTTTCAGAATCGGCACCGGGATGTTTCACCAGCAGTATATAAGAGCCATTAGAAAACACTGTTTATCGCTTCTTAGAGGTGATTCGCTCAGCTCAGATTAAAGTGTAACTTTTGAGCCAAATGGCTGGATGCAGCGGGATGCTTAACATCCTGCAGCACTTTTTTGTACGTACTAAGTAGTTAGATTAAGTAAGAATTAGCTAGAGATTAAGTAAGAATAAGCTAGTTATAAAGTAGGGGAGAGTAGGATACGAAGTGTAGCTTACGGTAAGTAATGGAATAGAGAATCATTTCAACCTGAAAAGTAGATACCGGGGAAGGAACTTTGCCCCTTTTAGGGACTACTTGTTTAGGATCGATTTTTTGTAACGATCGTTCTTTGCCACTAATGCATTGGAAACTTTTGCAGTTTATAGACTGTAGATGTCTATAAACTCTACAGCTAGTAATCTAGCTGTAGGGTAAGGGACGATGCTTAAGGCAATTAACCAGCTGAGGACACTAACAGTAATAAGGCACCCGACCACAAATGTAAAATTATCCTACACGTATATGGCAACGAACCAGGAACCATACATGTGATGCAGCGGCAAAGTTGTAACTGTATTAATGCATATTTTCGTTAGAACATAAGGAGCCACGAGTTTCTTTTTAGGCTGCGGAGTTTTTGTCGGCATGTCTAAAATCTGTAGGCTTGAAAAAAAGGATTCCACAGCGGACAGACTAGTGTGTCTTTTGCTCTACTTAATTTCAGATGCATAAGGTTTTGAGGTGTGATAAATGGAGAGTACACGTTCCATATGTTTTCGTTTTTGAATTTAATTGGATAAAGCATCTACTAATTTGGACCCTAGACACGAGAATTTGAAAGCAAGGTGGTTGTTGAAAGAGTTCCTAATTTTATCTATTGAACTTGACTATACATTGTGAGGCCTGAGTGTCAGTATTCCACAGAAAATATTAAACGCTGTCATAATTGTTGCAGAAAACATTTTCAAGTCTAGCATCAGCATGCTGTCCCTGGAAGTAGATATTATGAGGGTACGAAGAGACAGAAATAAAGTTGCAATCATATATTTTCGATACAGAATGCATGTGCACTTGTGCAGTTCTTGATAACTCGAGTATACCAGCAGATTATCCTCTTTGTATTATGTATGTTCAAGATTGTATATAACTGTTTGAAAGGACAGATGAACCAATACAGTCACTTGATTAGCTCATGCTGCTTGTCTGAAAAAGTACCACACGGAGCAGTTTGAAAAATATAATTGAAAAAATTATAAATGTTGAAATTGTTTTAAAAATGCTGTTGGGCAATTTTTATTCCAAAATGGCAAAAAACTTTTCATCCAAAAAGGAGCAGGTAGTTTTCTAGCTGACTTTACGTGTTAATTATATGCCCTGCCCAGCGTGCGGTTTTGCATTAAAATTCAAAACAGTAGTTCCTTCTTTAGAAAAAACAAAAAATGTCACAATAATCAGGAAACGTTTTAGTTCGCTGTGCTGATACCTGCTAAGCAAATTATTTTTAGATTATTCATTTTCATTGTTCATTTTTATAAAAGTACAATATACATCCCTTAATTATCGAATAAGGTAAAACAAATAGCTTGTGTTATACTCTGTTACTGAATTTTACCTGTTTTAATAGTGAACAGTTACTGTCTTTCAAGTTTGTGCCTAGAATATTCTATTAGTACTGAGGTTAACCTGTTACAGAAGAGAAAATTAACTCTATCCATTATTTTGAAATAACGAGGCAGTGAACCTAATCTCCTATTTTTAGAGCCGTCCTTTTAATTTGGCTTTGTGTACGCACCCACGGGCTTCTCTACTGGCTACAGAACCTTTTGCAACTGGAAATGGGAAATCATATTAAAAAATTCGCTTCACTGCTTCTTTCGCCGTAGAAAGTTTTTAAAACTTATCATTCCACTCCTGAGTGTTTTGTGTAGCTAATATTTAACTTACAGTACTCTTGCTGAACACGCTATACATGTTGTAGGAAATTTAAGTTGAAATAAACAAATTAATTAAATCAAAAATAAAAAACATTCTGTTGACAAAAACTTTTTGCTTTAATGTTGCGAAAACAGGCTGATGAAATGCCCCATTCTCAAAGAAAACAGTTCTAATTCTATTACGTTTCCTGAAGAGTGATGTGTTTTCGTAGTTGCAGGTTTTCTAGTTCTGTATTAGCATTCGAAGTTGCGTTTTTTATGTCAACTTGAGTGAAACTAATATTACTGTTCTTTTTCCCCACTCTACAAGCATACACATTTACCTGTCTGATAGATTCACGGGTGCCGTCTGACCAAAACAGACTTAGGCATGGGCACGTTTAAACGGTTTGAACCGTTTAAACGCGTTTAAACGTTTAAACGGTTTGCAACCGTTTAAACGTTTACGGGTTCAAAAAACGCGGTTTTCGAGCCGTTTAACGTTTAGTACGTTTGAACGTTTAAACGTTTAAACGTTTAAACGCTTACATGTATAATCGTTTAAACGTTTTATACGCGTTTAAACGCTTACTTGTTCAACCGTTTAAACGTTTAAGCTTACTTGTTCAACCGTTTAAACGTTTAAACGCGGTTAAACGTTTAAACGTTTAAACCTGTTTAAACGTTTAAACGTTTAAACGTTTAAACGCGTTTACGTTGAAACGTTTAAACGGTCAAAAAACGTTTACAACCGGAAAACGCGTTTAAACATTTAAACGCTTTTTCTCATCTGTAAACGCGAGCGTTTAAACGTTTACGGATTTTTGTAAACGTGCCCATACCCTGACACAAGAATAACCACGCGATTTCATTATGAAAAGAACGAATTGCTAGCATCAAGAGTACAGCGAGTACCCAGTCACAAAAATCACTCCGCTCGCTAGTCGCTGCTAAAGGTTCAGCAATTTCTGGTCAGATTTTGTAAAACAAAGAAACCGTGCAACCGGATGGTTCGCAAACTCTTAGCGCGACCCGCTTACTTTTATAGTCACCAAAGACTTCCCAGTTTCAGTTTCACAAGAATGTAAACGCTACATTTCGCATGCATGTAGGTAGCCTTGGCTTTAAGGCAACGGCTGACACAAAGCTACATACCTTTGTGAATTCTACCAGCGGTGAGGCATGAATGCCGGTCAATATGTTTAGGTTAGTGTCTCTCCCATTTAGCTGACAAACGCACCTATGATTTGTTTGCCGCGTACATATATAGTCAGTGTAAAGTTTTTTTGAAGTTTTTCAGTTTTTTAAGTATAGCCTTCTTGCCCGGAATACATTGACAAACTTTCATTTACTTACTTTTCAATTATGTCTCTGATAGTAAGATACAAATCTTTAACAAAGGCCGGATTCATCAGAGCTGCTCTTCAGTAGCTCAACCTGACAAGGACCTTTCAGTACATGTCGTCTCGGTTAGACAGCTAAGGTATTTTTAAACATGTTTAGTCGGACTAAAAAAATTTGTTAAGTCCCGTAAATGAATGAGCCCGTATTTTTATTCTACCCGCTAATGTGTAACACATCTACCGCGCTGCGAATGGTGCAAAGGGTATGTACCGGGTAGGGTGTCATATTCTCCCTACTGTGTGTTCATGTTTCCACAAAATACAGTTTTCTTGCGTATGGCAAAAACCACAATTGCTCTTTTTGCGCATTCAGCAGTATTTTTCACACTAAACTCCAAATCCTTTTGACAGTAAGATTAGATTAAGCATAATCTGATTTTAAGAACATGCTGATTGAACATTGGTTTAGCTGATTTGTTTTGTCGCCTCTAATGTGAATTTATTCCAGCTCAAAATGTTTTGTCTATTTTCAAGGTTTCATGTGGTTTCTACATCAGTAACTCAAAATTTTCTGCCAGACTTAATAATCATTATTTCATTTCGGGAACAGTCGCAATGTAATCAAAATGTTGTTTTTTGTCAATTCGTTTGACGCATCAGTCGGTTGTTATGTAGCTTGTAGAAAAAGTAGTAGGTATATATGTGTTGTAACTAGGGATGTCGCAAATATAGTCAGTTTAAATTACTAGTGTAAATAAACTTACTAAATTAGTGGAACTAGCGATTGTGCCATTGTTGATCAAACAAGACACGATGGCTATTTTGACTGATTTTGGCCTGCAGAGCAGCGAAGTATATTATACCTAAGGGTGGACGTGGGTAAGAATTTTCGACCCGCGACCCAACCCAACCCGCGGCTCCACACTCGTGGGTAACCCGCGACCCAACCCTCGCCGTAAAACCCGACACGCGACCCACTTTGACCCACCACTCCATAGACATACCCTACCTTTATTAATTGTTTTTAGCTGTTCCCATGTATATATAATTTCAATTTGCAAAGTGCACATCTGTACCTACATCGTTTGCATTGCTACATATGTACCTTAAACGAATGGTACTATTACATGGTACTCAAATTTCTGTAAAATTGGAGGCCGACATAGTGATTTTTTAGGTTTCACGGGTCGGTAAAAAATTTATTGACCCACGCAGCCTGAAGTGGGTGCCCGCGGGTCGACCCACGGCTCAAATTTTTCGACCCAACGCTACGCGCGGTTACCCGCGGGTACCCACGACCCGCGTGCACCCCTGATTATATCTATATACCCTATTAACTAAAAGTATGGCTTTTTGAACTTCATGTTGCCGAAGTTATCCAAGATACATAACCACTTTTCGGTTAACCAGTTAACCGATGCGGTTTCTACCTATGTATAACCGGCTATCCAACTGTTTTTGGTTAACCAACCAATAACCATGCCCGTGCTTAGTTATCCCTCCCCCAACCTGATACGGTTTATCACAAATAAGCACATTTTGCGAGTATGGTTATAATTAAGATTAATTAATTTTAGTTATAATTGTGGATAGATATCGTTGCGACATGCCTGCTGTGTTGAGGATATTCTTTGAATACAAATCGCGGCACCAAAGTTTTCAATTGAACATACATAATTATCAGGGCCCAATTTTATAAAAATTTCAACGGCCCCTGGAACTCAACGGCGCCGTTAAGCTCAACGGAACATTTTTAGTCTTTATAAAATTTAAATTTTTCAACGGAGAATTTTCAACGGTCCGTTCAGTTCACCGGGCCGTTGAAATCTTTGTAAAATTGGGCCCAGATGTCAGTTGGTCAGCCGTTAACAATGCTGTGTATAAGCTTCGACGATATCTCTGTTATGGCAAGCCAAGTTTCTTCGATCGTAACTCGTGCGACAGACTTGAAGTCATATTGTTTAATGTTCAAAATTATCGAAAATCGATAACAACTAAAATATAATATCAGTTACAACTATATATTGCGGACTGTGTCACCGAACGTACCTAGCTGTCCCATGACATGGTTGCCAGTGGCATCTAGCCAGTGGAACCGTCATTCTGACTTGTTCCGACTGATTTAACTTGTTCAGCTAATGATTCAGGCAATTAAACGTTTTACACTAGAATTGAGAGGTTATATAGGCTGTACTTTTATTTCCTGTTTTTTTTTTCATTTCCTGTCACGTCGATGCTGTAGGATGATGTTCGTACGCATCCAGCTGTAACTTCGGGGTATGTTTACAAACCAAGGTCTAGCATTTTTGATTGTTAAGAATGTAGCTAGAGGCTATTGGATCAGAAGCGTAAGCATATTATTAATTAATTCTCCATGTACTTTTTTACTACTTATTTATATGCTTTCACATTTTTGTAATTTGTGCGAAAAAATTCAGTAAAGATGCAAACTTACTGGGCTAATAGTTGGTGACATTGTGCCCGCGTTTCATCTAATATAGTGACACTCAGGCCTAAACTTTTGAGTTATGAGCTTTTCTCAATTGAAAGTTTCTCAACTTATTTCGCCTGATCTTTGCCAAAATATCCCCAACAGTAACAGTATTAACAATCTCTTTTTGATGTTTTTGTAACTTAACTAAAAATTGATAAGAATAATGAGTTATTATAATTAATTTCTTATAACTTTCTTCTTGCCTATCAATGCATGTACTAAACTTGTGTTACTCAGAGAATCTACGCGCTGATTGGCTGTATACCTGTTTAAAAATACTTTAAGAGGTAGGCCAAAAATGGCGATCACGTCTGTCTGCGCTATATCAGTGGGAGGCAGGGGAATGTCTATCTGTTCTTATATCATACCTCTTTTGAAACAAGCCGCATCTGCGGCAAAACCTTCAGTAAGTATTAAGAATTGCTTTCAAGTAAGCTGACCAGCAGGTCAGCTAAAACCTGTTGTGCAGCAAATAAATATCTTACTGCTAAATGTGTATGCAAAATATTGACGTAGTGTTTTTCAGCAAAATATGTATGCAACAGATTCAAAGCGTTTTTATCTTACAATAGCAGTTCTTATAGTTGTTTATGCAACAAAAACTTAAAGTAGTTTTCATCTTACAACAAATGATGTACGAAGATCCTCTGCTGACTGAGAAGTGTATTGATTAAGTGATTCTTTCATGACAATCGAGTGACTACATTTCGCAGAAAATACAAAATTCCGCCAACTAAAGCATCAGTTCAAACAGAAGCATCTGTTCAAAATGTACTTAAACCTACAAATACCTAAACAAACACTCAAACAAAAACGTCGAAAATCTTACGTAAATACGTATAAGTTTTATGTGATACGTTCCCGAGGTGAACCGTTAATGACTGCTCACGCAATCTGTCCGCAACTCAATCTGTTTTACATTTTGGTTGATACTGCTTTACATCAACAGTTTGTAATGTGGCCGGTTAGCTCAGTTGGTATTGCGTCCGATCCGTAATCGGAACCTTGGTGGTTCGAATCCCCTGCGGCAGCTCCTTTTTGAAAATTTTCGACCTGACTTATAGCAGAATACAGTCGATTCACATCAGGAAAGCTGATTAGGATTAAGCTCTAAATACACTGAAAATCTTGGTGACACACGCACATACGCACATGAGCTGACGTTCAACACGTAGACAGGTGCAATTCTTGTACAGTTTAGTGTTATAGCGCCAGAATCAAAATTAAAGACCTGTTGTGCTGTGGCACAACAGGAACAAGTAAAAGTTTACTGCAAAAGTAGTTCAGTGAGTGAGAAGTTAGAAGGGTTAACGTTTGACAACATTAGGCCTGTTGCGCATTAAAAACTAAACGCGAACAAAAAGTACGTAAATATTAAGAAGAGCATGACACTTTTCATATTATGTCTTGGGACAGTCGTCCATGGTGAGGTCTGAGTGTCACAATTCCAGAGAAAATATCAAACGCGGCCATTTTATGTGGACAAAATTATATGAAATCCTGTTATTCATTTGCACAGATTTACTGCTTAGCCGTTCCAAATTCACTCATACAAAAATTGATAAACACGCTCTAATGTAAAAGTAGAAAACCGCGTCTGTTGATTAAAGAGTTTCGTAACTCAGTTGCTGTATCTATATCAAAGAAAATAAAACGCAGACAGTTTAATTTTCGAAACAACACTGCGTTCATAAGCTATATGAGTACAGATCAGCGTTACATAGATGACAAAAAGTAAAACTCATAAAAAGCAACATTTGTTTTACTAGTTAAAAAAGCAACTATTGGGCAAAAAAGTGTGCAAAAAACTGCCAATTAAAAGTTAAAAAAATAAAGCCTGAATTTTCAAAAAGAGCCGAAACCCGGGATCGAACCAGTTACCTTTAGATCTGTAGTCTAACGCTCTATCAACTAAGCTATTCCGGCTTGTACTTTTGTTACTTAAAAGTCTGTAACTATTGATGACTGATAAATACTATGTAGCGTGAGATAACATTTATTTTGATGTGTCAACCTGATTTCCAGAGATAATCATTGGTAAACCATTATTTTTTAAAACGTATAAAATTCTTGTGAAAAGGAAGTCTCGTGTCATAATGTGTGCTAAGTGATCATTGCTAAAACCACGATTCCTCTGCACGGTCCCAATAAATTCAATATATCAGTTATTTATAGTGACGGTCACGAAGCGGTGGCTCAGATAGTAGAGTTTCTGATTATTAATCTGAAATTTGACGGTTCGATTCCTTCTCCGTTTTTTTGAAGCTTCAACTTCATCAGTTTGAGATGGATTTAATGCGCTGTTATTATATGCATATAATAGATTATATAGGTAGTGCAGTGCATATAACATGGCGTTATCAGCAGTCTGATTACCGACACATTACTACAGCAAAGGTAAGAGCAAACACACGCACACAACACAAAAGGTAGGCATGCTGTCAGGTAAGTGTGTTAATTTACAGATTCTGCAAATCCTATACAAACCAAGTATAAAGTACCTGTTGCGCTGTGGCGCAACAGGAAAAACAGTGCAATAACTAACGTCAATAACTAAGTGCACGCTGCTAGATTCACAGTGTGCATCTATAGTTATTGCACTGCTGTAGACGTACATCTCAGGGCCAATTCCTTTACCGGATTAAACGGACTGGACTTATTTTAGTCCGAGGTTTTGGAATGGCAAATCGGGTTAAACGGACTAAACGAGTTAAAATAAGTCAGCGGCTTAATTTTAGTCTGCCCCCATTCCAAAACTACCACTGGACTAAACGGATTTAACATGCACGCTTAACATTAGCGTGCATAGTTAAGTCCGTTTAGTCCGATTAAAAAGCAGCGCGCTGAAAGTTAAGTTCGTTCAATCCGGAGGTTTTGGAATGGCATTTTTAGCATAATTTTTAAACCGTTTAGTCCGATTATAATTAACCCTTTAATCCGGTAAAGGAATAGGCCCTTAGTTATGGACTTATTGCACTGTATATTTTAAAACAGATATAACATATACATAAGTATGTTATATCACTTTGTAGTGTGCACTCAGCAACTATTCGCGCTAACACGTGAAGCCCGCTGCCCGCGTGCGCTGCGAGCACTCGTCATGCACTTGGCGCTTCACGTTACAGTGCGTATAAATTACTGAGTGCACGCTAACTTAACACTTCTATGTATACCGTTAGACATTGTTATGTACTTTTGTTTTTCTGTAGGTATGTTTAACTTTGGTAGATTAGGTTTGGTATTGAAGTCGGTTCCCTTTTTCTCTGAAACAGGGTCTAGCTTTGTTTCACAGAACAAGCATGAGTCCAGACGCTCACATACTCAGCACGTGTATCAGAGAGCAGAGCAGCATTTCGTTACAATAACTTCTTATTCAGAAGGAACAGTCACCATGAAAAAAGTGTATGTGGTCTCAATAATTTTTTCAGACTTTGTGTTAACTCTGCTAACTCAGTTATATTAGAAGGATCCTTTCATAATTATATTCCGGACTCTGCTACGTAGGTTGTCATAAATTCTTGTGTTCATTCTATTAAATCCGCACGTAGCTTTGTTTCAGTAAAATACTGGCTTATATTTATTTCCATATTTAGGCTCGTCACGAGTTTATTTTTGTTGTGAATATATATTGATCAGTGTGTACAATGCTTGCTGGAGTACAGTTAAGCACGTTCATATCACTGCAAGTTTATATCTACCTATGTTCTACATAACTTGCGGTTAAAATTTGTCAGGAAGCGGATAACTAAAGTTTCCTGTTCATAGTGATTCGAGGGCGGCAGCTCTCGAGAGTTTTTTGTAGTTTTGTGCCAATAGTCCGCAGTGGCTAATTTAGATCATCTTTATTGACTTATCAGTGACTGCACTATCCCGATAATTACACATAATCCACTGTGTATTTCCATCCTGTCCTCACGTGTCCTCACAATAATAAGTATGTACCAACCAACTCTAATTTATTTATACTTTAGAAAAGTCAGACACTACTGCTACATTTCAGTTATACTTTTCAAAATTCAGGTCCAAGTTACATATTCTTGTCGTTATATGGATATAAATTATGTGTTTCACCGTTACATTTTTTGTGGACAATGATGTGCCATTATAAAATTTTCTGATGTTACTATACTTTATGCTTGAACGTTTCTAGTGTCTAAAAATCGGGTTTGACCAATCGGGACAAGCCCCTCTGCTTGGTGCTGAAAAAACGGACCCGAAAACTCAATAATTGGCCCAGATCTCTATAAAACGCTTCAAAAATTACCAAAAAGCTAAAATCGCTAAAAGTATCCAAATTTTGCAAAAAAATTCCATTTTTAGGCAAAAATTCTAAATTTTTGCGTTTTTGTCAGCTCAAGCTCCCGAAACGTTGGCACAAACCCTCTTTGAAATTAAAAAAGTCCGGGACAAGCACCTCAGGCTCAGATCGAAACCCCGTATACATGCAGGGATAAGTTGTGTTGTCTGCTGTGCTAGTAAAGCTTTAAAAGGTTCGCAGCTGTCAAGTACGTTTATGACAAGCAATTGCTGATTGGTTTAGCTGAAATAATAGTGTCAAAAGTAGGTAGCTGCTTAATTTTTTGTCTTCCTTTGTCTCACTTGTTTGCTCCAATATTCGTTAATTGAGTTCGTTTTGATATCTTGAACCAATTGTTATCCAATTTCATAATGTTTTTGTCACATTCTTGGTTGTGTAGTTCATTCTTATCACACGCTTCACCCAAATGGCAAAATAATCGTGGGATACCTAAGTGTGATTGTTCTCTTTGCAGGCAGAAATTCATAGAAGCAAGAGTACAGCAAGAGTGTCGCACTCTTATCCAAGAAATGTGAGACAGTCTCCTGCTGGTGGTATATTCTATATCATTGAGTCGTTGATAAGTGATTAGACAGCGGTGAAAGTTCATTAGGAACTT
The DNA here is from genome assembly GCA_030248245.1 of Trissonchulus sp. WLG1_4. NCBI lineage: Eukaryota > Metazoa > Nematoda > Enoplea > Enoplida > Ironidae > Trissonchulus > Trissonchulus sp. WLG1_4. Next base: position 974 of record JASANF010012180.1, on the reverse strand, counting down.
ACGCTTTGCGATTCCAGATGTTTTGGCAAAATTTCGGCAAATCGGGGGAATATACATATTAAGAAATTGAGAAAAGTCAATATCTCATTTTCAACGGACTGTTGAGGTGCTTTTTTGTCTGTTGAAGAAGACAAAAGGGTTGGCAGGAGGTCCATTGAGGGAGCCTACACCTCGAGCGGGGACTTGGTTGATTTTTGGTACACTAGGCGCTGCACCTAATCAGTTTAGCTGAAGTGTTAGCTTTTTAGCACGGGCTAGAATTTGTAAACGTTTTCTTCTACTACTACCTAATTTTTTTAAAAATCTATGTGTAAGCAAAACTTTCTAGAAAATGTCAAAAAACGTTGAGCATTATGCACCATCGACATTAGTTATTAATTTCAATTCAGCAGTTAATTAGCCATCAATTTTTATTTATTTTTAGCAATTTGTTCTAATTATTAACATGATTACTGAAGCTGTGTTTTGAACTTGATTATATGTCCAGAGAATTAGAATAGTTTTTACAACAAGCTGTTTGCGAAAATGTTTCGCAATAGCTTTCAGCTAAATGCACCGGAAATTATTCTTTTTTAAAAAAGCAACACAGAGCCATTTGCTTCAAATCCATAATCCGGAAGATCTTTTGTATTTGTTGCATGACAGTTGTGACGGTTGCACACTTTCAGGCTTACCTTATTTGCCCTTAGATTAGGCTTGAGGCTTAGGCTTAGGGCTGAGGGCTTAGGCATCTTCTTTTTTCTCTGATCACGTACTTTAAGATACCCTAATAGTGTAGGGACAGGGGCAAGAATGATTCTCAGTAATTGGCATTCACCGAACCAAAACAAAATAGTGTAACGACTAGCGCTCCGGATTCCGAATCCAGTCATCCGAGTCTCCATGAATCCTGAAGTTCTTTTAAAATTATTTTTGATGTTTTTCCTGTCGCTACCTCAGTAGCGACAGGACTTTACATTTGTTTTGCCCTACGT
>JASANF010012178.1:0-34298 GCA_030248245.1 Trissonchulus sp. WLG1_4 | reverse complement strand
TTAACTAAGTCCTCACATGAGCCCCCCCGCGGAAAGCGGAGCTCAGACAGAATGTACCGTGGTTCTTTGACTGAAGCGAACTTTCTTCTTGCAGCACCTCACAGTTTTCTCACCGAAACTACTGCTCAGAAACAGTTGCTCTGTCGATAAAATAGTTTTCATAACTTTGTTCTTCCTCACATATTTATGGTCTTGTCGGTCTGAATAGTATGACTTTCTAAGGCCCAACGTAAGGTCTTTGAAGTCTTGGAAGCAGTGGATTCTCAGCTTTTACCCAGACGTGTGTCGCAGTTGACAGACCATTAGGAATCTATGACTTGGGTTGGTACGTCCGCTTGGGTGGTTTAAATGCATTGACTGCTTGCGCTAGATTGTCCACAAACGTTTTTGCCGACAATAAGGATTTCTTCGTAGGACTGTCTGTGAAGTAGGAACTTGGTAAAGTCACACTAGTCCCTAAAACCATCTGAGACGGTGAATAGCCGTGGGTGTTGATAGTGTTTCGTATTCCGAGCAGGATCAACGAGAGATGATCATACCACGACCGCCCCTCGCACCTAGCTTTTAAGGCCTGTTTTGTTGGGGGCGCGCGGCGGGGGGTGGGTGGGGCGTTGTGCCGGCGTGGGGGGCCCCCGGGGGGGGGGAGGGGGGAGAGGTCGGGGCTCGCGCGGTGCGTTTCGGCGGGGGTGTCGCCCGTGTTGGCGGGAGGTGGGGGGAGTGGGGGGGCCGTGGGCACAGTGTGGAATCGTTCCGTTGTTGGTATTGAGCCGATGGGAGATCTTGTATGCTTTGTTACCTTTCACGTCTGAGATTCTTTGCACTCGCGGCACCACCTTTTGATGCAGTTGTGCATTCTTGGCCATATCCATCTAGCTGCAATGAGGCGTTGCGTCGAGCGAACTCCGGGGTGGTGCAAATTATGAATTTCATCAAAAATTGATTTTTGTAGAGTTTTGGGACAAATGGGCGGTTGATACTGTCTTTCTGTGAGCAGATCAGACTAGCAGATGGAGTTTGGACGAGCGTCAGCGGAAGACTAGTTGTTTTGAAAACGTCTTGCAGGGCAGGATCGTCTTTTTGAGCGCAAACCAGCGCTTTGTTTTCCAAAAGCGATACTGCCGTCACCCGGGATAAACAGTCTGCTACCATATTGCTGGTCCCTGACACATGTGCGATTGGTGCGTTGAATTCCGAGATAAAAGAAAGCCATCTGGTTTGTTGCGGTGAGGGATTTTTCGTGGTGAGACAATGGACTAGAGGCTTGTGATCTGTCTTTATTGTGAAATGCTCACCTAGAAGCCACGAAAATTGTTTTAGGGCGCAGTAGATGGCTAATAATTCGCGATCGTAGGTCGATTTTTTGGTCTCGGCTGGTGTAAGTTTTCTGGAGTAGAACGCCAGTGGTTCCAGTTTTCCGTCTCTTGTCTCTTGATGGACTACAGCACCAATGGCATGGTTTGAGGCATCTGTCGTCAGCGACATCTTTGAATTCTGCCGAGGGTGACATAAAGTTGTTGCGTTAACAACGGCACTTTTGAGGTTCTGAAATGCGTCTTCGGCACGTTCGTTCCATTTGATATTGACACTTTTGACGGCTGACTTGTTCCTTGTAAGGACTGTTAGCGGTGCTGCGATGTCTAAAAAATGGGTAATGAATCGGTGGTAAAACCCACACATCCCCAAAAACCGCTTCAGTTGTTTGAGAGTTGTTGGCTTTGGGAATTGCGTTATCGCCCGGGTCTTCTCAGGGTTAGGTTGTATGCCAAGACTGTTGACCACAACCCCGAGAAAAGCGATCTCTTTTTTGAAAAACTGGCATTTGGCAGGCTTAATGTAAAGTCCGTTCTCTTCCAGAATCTTAAATACAATCTCTAGGTGCTTGAAATGTTCTTCTTTTGTGGTGTTCCTAGCAGCAGGTCATCGACGTAGTTACCAACGAAGTCAACATCTCTGAGGATACTGTCCATAAACCGCTGAAAAGTTTGGGCCAAATTTCGAAGTCCAAATGGCATTCTATTGTATAGGAATAGGCCAAATGGGGTGGTGATTGCGGTTTTTGGTCGATCTTCTTCCGCTACGGGAATCAAGTGATAGGCCTTGACCAGGTCCAGTCTAGAAAAAACTGTGCACCCTGAAAACTTGGCAACTACGTCTGCGACATGGGGCATTGTATAACGGTCTGGGACCGTCTTTTCATTTAAGGCCCGATAATCTCCACATGGCCTTAAACTGCCGTCTGTCTTCGTGACAACGTGCAGTGGAGATGCCCATGGGGACTCCCCTCTGTACACTACTCCCATTTTTTCTAACTCTAGAAACTCTTTTTGTGCAGCTTTGAGTTTGTCACCAAAGAGACGGTGTGGCCGACTAAAACACGGATAACCTTTTGTTGTAATATGAATCGCAGCTGTACTTTTTGAGTAAAGCTTGTAAGCGCCTGTCGTCTGTGACTTGATCAACTCTATTTATTTGAAAATGAACCTTATCCTTTGTATAGAGACGTTCAGTTGTGGTATCTACTATGATAGAGTTGCTTTGTAAAAAATCTTTGCCTAATATCGGATCTTCAACGTCAGTTAACTTGAAGATCCACTGAAAGTTTAGCATTTCACCATTAACTTGCAGTGAAAAGTCTAATAGCAAATCTCCATAGTAGCCTATGGGCGTACAGTTCGCAGCTACTATGTTAGAAGGCTTTATTGTAGTGCACTGTCTGGGAAATAAGCGTTTAGGCTACAAGCTACACTTACTTCCTGTATCTATTAAAAACTTGTTAACTGGATGGGCAGGAACATAAACGGTGCTAACCTCATCTAGACCTGCCCTTTGGACGAGGTTTGGCCGTTTAAAGACTTTGTTTCCCACTGGCAGGGTTGAGAGCACTTTTGGGCCTGCCGACCGAATTTGAAATGATAGAAGCATAGGGGGCCGGTTGGGTTATAGCGTTGTTGGGGTTTGGACGGACCTCGTGATCGACTGCGATTTCGTTCTCGTGATGGCGCCGGAGACGCTGATGATCGACGCCGATATGACGTTGTGATTGCTTTGACCATCTCTGTTAGTTCAGCCACCGCCGCTTAAAGTTCCTGGATTTCAGAGGCACAAGCCCCTGCTCTGGTTGGTCCAGCGTCGACTTTGCTCACTTTCGTCGTTGGTAGCTGCTCCACCATCTTGTCTGCGATTTCCGCCAATTTTTCAATGTTCAAATCATGCAGGGAAACTAGGACTACCCTGACAGATTTTGGCAATATTTCGTGAAAACGTAAGCGTACCAGTTGAGGGTTGCTCGGGGTCAAGCGTTAAAGATGACGCAACGCCACTGAAAGCCGCCGATCTCCAAGGTCTTGGTCTGACAGTAACTTTCGAAGCATGCGGTCATCGCTATCGCACAAGTGGGCGATAATGCTGTCTCTGATTGCCTCGAAGTCCCCGTCTAAGTCCACACCCCCTTCAATGAGAACTGACGTCGGCAATGCAGCCAACAAGGATGCTTTTTTCATTTCAGGGGTATAGCGTAAAAGCAACGGTTCGCACTGTTTAAAATAGGTCCTTGGATCTTTTTCATAAAAGTCAGGTAACTTACAGCGTTTGTTGCACAAGTCCGGCTCGTTGGGCGGGGAGGGGGTAGAGGTTCTTTTGTTTGTGTCCCTTTCCGCAATGTCCAAGGCCAGTTCCATAGCAGCCGAGCTGTGTCGTCTTGACTTGCTGAATAGGCTCCAGTCAAGGCCGAATGGGGTAGTGCCGCGGCACTTGGCGCTGAGGACACTCCGCAAAAACAGGGCTTGGAAAGGTCCCTGGGCTTGGAGAAGGGATACCGCACAAAACACCATGGAATTGAATTGTCCCCGATGCTTGACCGCCGTGTTGCTGCATGGCTGTGAAAAATGCAAGATTTTGATTGCCAGGGGAAATAGCACTTTGAAGTGCATCAGAAGTTACTGGGTCACCAACTGACATATTTATATTTATTCTTCAGATAGAATAGTGTTGTAGTTATTTAAGAGTTAACTAAGTCCTCACAGTAGGTACTGACAACAAATTTTGGTGCATGCCGCGCCTAATTTTACCGATACGGTAAAATAATACTTTATTGTGGTCATGTCAAATTATGTGCGCTCGTCAACAGAAGTGCTTGTTACATTCAGAGTATTCTGAGAGGTACTGCTTTTCTAGTGTTATTTATTAACACTGGAAGGGTAGGCCTCACAGTGTTATATAACCCTTTAATTCCCAGAGCTGCCATTTGGCACATCACGTGATGAATACCCAATCGGGGGCCATAAAACTTGATTTGTTCATTCAATTCAGCTGAACTGCAAATTGTTTTTTCAGAAAGCTTAGATCTTTATATTTAGTGGCCAAATTTTGAATCTTCTGCCACACAACAAAACCTATGCTTCCATAAGCAATGTGCAAATTTAACGTTTTTTCATTGCAAAAGTAGTATTTTCTTCGTGACCTCATCAAGATTTTGGGTTGCGCCGCCAGCAGTCAACTTTGTATGCATCAGATACAACAAATGTTGTACTCTATTGCCAGCCTTCAATTATGGCAAGCGCACGACTTTTGTGTTAATACTCTAGGGGGAGGTACATATGCCTGAGCGATGGCGCAATTTTTTCACAAATTCTCAACTTTGAGCGCTTATAACGTAAAAACGGTGCGTCCTAGACAATTAATCGACTGACTATGTTTTGTGCACCATTCATTTCTCTATCGAATGGTGGTTTCGCGATCTCTCTACGATGCACGTAACTCGAGCAATGATCAAAAAACTAGAAGGTGTCAGAATCAGGCTGTCTAGCCAGTGATATTAGCATTAAAGGGTTAACACAAGAATGGTACACCTTCCAGTTAACACTGGATAGTCGACCTACCGGAAATAACACGTAAGTCTGTATATTTGAACATTCTGCAAATTCTATGCAAACCAAGTATAAACTACCAGGGCCCAATTTTTCGAAAAAAATGTTCTCCGTTTAAGTTCTCCGTTTAAAAGTTCTCCGTTTAAGTTCTCTGTTTAAATGTTCGTCGTTTAAAGCTTTCCGTTTAAATGTTCTCCGTGTATTCAAACGGAGAACTCGACTTCTCCGTTTATTTAAACGGCGAACCTATATGATTGCACGCACATATTTTAAAAAGTTCTCCGTTTAAGTTCTCCGTTTAACATTTTTAGATTTTTCGAATCCAACGATTTGAATTTAAACGGAGAACTTATGCATTTTCCATTGCAGTTTTTCGAAGCTCTCCGTTTAAGTTCTCCGTTTAAATGTTCTCCGTTTAATTAAACGGAGAACTCTAGTTCTCCATTTAAATTGATATTTCAATGAAAAATGTTCTTAATTTAGAATGTTCTCCGATTAAAATGTTCTTTATTTCAATAGTTCTCCGTTTAAATGTTCTCCGTTTTTAAAAACGGAGAACTTTTAAACGGAGCTAGCGACCTCCGTTTATTTAAACGGAGAACTTGCTTGTTTAATTAATGGCTGTGCTGGATCTTTTTAAGTTTCTCTGCGAATTACTATTTGCAACACCAAAATGCAATTCTGCGAGTTTGCTAATTGCAACACTAAAATAACTTTAACGTTGTAGGATAAAGCTGGTAGTAGCGTTTCGAAGTCTTTGTGATTTTTATGCAAACATTTCGCTCACAGAATTCAAGTTACAAAGAAAGCCTCAGCACGAATTTTTGGCACAGCACTGTAAAGGTCAATATCCAGAGGCATTTTATCTCACTTTTTTTAAGTTTCACCTGTGGACATTTTCAGAGGGCTTTAATATACAAGAAAATATGTTAAATTTTCGGTGCGATTGTTTTCATGCTAATTACTTAGTAAGTTAATTAGTTATTTATTAAAAAAAACTGGGGGAGATGCCTGGGGTTAAAACATGTCAAAAACCGTACCAACTTTTAGTTTCAACAGCTAATCGTATGATTCAGAGCTGTGGCGCAAACTGTTTGTAAAAAATCCAATTATTATGGAAAGGATCTTTCTTTAGCCACTTGTACTAAAAATTAGGGATGTACCGAAATTTCGGTATTCTGCTTTCCCCAAAAACTGGTATTCGGTATTCGGTACCGAAAAGTCAATTTTCGGCCGAATACCGAATAATTAGGAAGTCGGTAAAATGACGTAGCAATACGTAACTGAAACCTGAAAGGTTACAAAAGACGATCGCTGGCAAATGGTCTAGAGGGGGCAACAGCAACCTTGTATTCCCCCACATTTAAACAAAATTTAATCATAATGATCAAGATGCAATAATTTTGAAATTTTACGCGTAACAAGTTAGCAGATTTAAACAATTTCTAGTGTATACGATTGTATACGTTGTAAAAAGTACAAAAAGTTTCAGAAAAACAAGTTTAATTCAGCCTGTACTTTGGCCCGTGTCAGGCCTTCGATGGGCTATATATAATATCACATCAGAATCATATGATTATAGTCATAGCTTTTCAATCCCGCTGGCTCAAAAAGAGTTCCCATGTTATCAATCTAAGTGGCTATACAAGTTTTTCTATTTTGTTCGTTGTTGTTGAAATTTTGCTGTAGTGTCAAGAAAGGAAGGGGGGACTCTTACCGAAAGAACGACAGCATCATCATCAGAATGACCCAGCGGGGATTCGAACCACCCATCTCTGGATCTGCAGACCAGTGCTTTACCGTTGAGCTACTGGGCCGATGTTGAGCTGTCGTAAACCCCTTTAAGTACTCTATGGGGCCTATCTTACTTCACATCCCTCCCCTTCTAGTAAACTTCGGCCCGAAGTTTTGCCTTTGGGCCGTGCACCACTACACTACAGCTATGGGCATCGACACCCGGGGTGGAGGAGCGCCGAGAGCCGTCCCTTATTATAAGTACCTTCTCTTCTTTTTTCTTCTCTTTTCTATAAGGCAAGTGTCGCGAGGTCCTTTTTTTGGCCTCTGTCTTCTTCTGCGAACACTACCCGTGACTGATAAGCCCTCACTCCTAGCCGGGACAAGGAGCGGCTCCACTGCAAAGCTACCTCGGCGATAATTCCTCCATATGCTCTCACCACCACTCTGCCCATGCCACTCAAGGGGGTATATCCCCCAACAACCCATACCTAACGCTACCTGACTCAGTTCTGTGATCAGGAGATTCCAAGATTCATCCTGGCAGCCTCGCCATGTCAAGAAAGGAAGGGGGGACTCTTACCGAAAGAACGACAGCATCATCATCAGAATGACCCAGGGGGGATTCAAACCACCCATCTCTGGATTTGCAGACCAGCGCTCTACCGTTGAGCTACTGGGCCGATGTTGAGCTGTCGCAAACCCCTTTAAGTACTCTATGGGGCCTATCTTACTTCACAGTAGAACTACCACTTGCATATCCGAACAGCTATGGTTTGGTAGGTTATAGTGTTTTGCTACTGCAGTATTGCAGTTGGCCAGTAATTTGCGTTTATCTAGTTTTGACTTGGCGAGATTGACTATACAGGCTCTGTGCGCATTGATTCTAGAGCGTAATTGTTGTCCTGTTTGGCCAATATATTGCGCTGCGCATTGTTTACATTCGATGAGGTAGACCAAATCGGTTGATTTGCAGGGACTTATAGGTACTTTGCAGGTTCTGAATTTGTATTTAAAAATGTGCAATTAAAAATCAATAAACGTGTCAGTAAACTGGTACATAGATTAGCGTTAGCATGTCTAGCATGTTGGCAAGCATATATGTTGTGTTCAGTCCAAAGAGACGTCTTTAAGATATGCTCAATTAAAGCAAACAACAATTGAATATTAAGTTTACCGCCTGTGCTTCGGCTTGAGACAAGCCATTCTATGGGTGTTTACTGTTTAGACAAATCACAAAATACTGCAAAAACATGTGATTCTAATCGTATTGGTTCAAGCCATGTTTCTCAAACAAAGTCCCTAATTTACCGATCCAGTTCGCTTCGCTCAGTTTTCTAATTTCGTTGTCATCATTGAAATTTTGTTGCAGGATGATAACTTTCATATTTGAGCACGTATGGTTGGGTAAGGTGAAATGACATGCGATGGTACTGTTGCAGTTTTGGAGCTGTTGTCGTTGGTGAGCGCGCGGATTTTACTACGTTTATGATACAGGCTCTGTGAGCGTTTATCCGAGTTTAATTGTTGGCCAGTTTTACCCACATATAGAGCTGGGCACTTTTTGCACTCAATTAAGTACACCAAAATTTTTGATTGGCAGTCGCCGTCAGATTTAATAGGAAACCAGAAACCACTTTGAGAACTGCAAGTGTGAGTGACTACTTAAATCAAATCGCAGCATTTGCATCCGTGACCACCGTTACATGGCCGGAATGTGTGGTGAGCAATTCTGCTTTGGCTATTTCAGTCGTGAAGATACGAGCATGTTGCGAAGATTTTTGTTTTTTTGCGTAGCGAACCATCGGAATATCTGGTGGTTGTCGGTCGGAATACGCTGATGAAAGTAGAGCGTGGTTGTTGCGCAGTGTGCGGTGAAGTCTGGATGGCGAGGAGTGATATAATGGAATGCATATGATGTGACGGTTTGTAGAATTTTCTGTTTTCTTGCCCAAAATGTCCATTCTGTTGTCAGGGACCTTGTTGATCTGTTTTTGGATATGTTTTGTTTTGTAACCTCTATCAGAAAAGTTATTGTTCAAATGATGAATTCGATTTCTATACTAGGTTTCAGTTGAGCAAATTTTTTTCACTCTTAGTGCCTGACTGTAAATTATGGTTTGTTTTGTTATTTTGGGGTGGTATCTGGTAGCGCTAAGATATTAGTGTTTATCTGTTGGTTTGGTGTGAAGGTCAGATAACAAATGCTCCCCGAAAGAGTGGTCGAGTGACCTGGGGAGAATCTCAGAGAACGACAGGATAGACTTGGCGGTCCGGCTGTTGGGATGGTCAAGCCGGAAAGTTGACCCCAGTTAGCTACGCTCCAAACTGACACTCTCAATTCTACCTACAAGGCGCCCTAAAAATAAGAAACAACGAAACACATCTGTTTCGCTCAGATGCTCGGTAACCACAATACAGAGTCTAGTCGAATCCATAATCTGAATCCCCTAAGGTCATAATCAATTTTATTAACCAAAAAAGGCACACCAACAATGTCCTGGGCGGAACCAACGTCGCCCTACCACTAATAAACATAAACAAATAATAAAGTCCAAAGGTCAACATGTATATACACAAGCAGATATATGCACACGACAAATGTTCACTCGCATCCGTCTCCTATAAACTCCTCCTGAACGGTACGGCACCACTAACTCGGAACCTTACATCCACCAAGTTCGTCTCGCATCGCGACAGGTGTCCATCGTTTGATAATGACGATTTTATGTCTAAAATGTTGTTGATATGTTTGAAATGTCCACCGTAAACTTTATCTTGTCGTGTTCACTGTTTAAACTGTGTAGAAAAGAGTCCATAATGGGTTTGGTATTATTCCATACGCATAAAATATCATCTATATATCGAAACCATAGCAGAGGTTGTTTGTGCACAGCATTTGATGTTATTTGTTGCTCCAGATTACCCATAAAAATATTTGCATACGTTGCCGCTGCTTTAATGCCCATTGCGGTGCCTTGTACTTGTAAAAAATGCCGTTCATTAAATTCAACATTGTTTTTTGTTAGGACGAAACGCAAAAGATAAACAAAGACTGTTGCGGATAGCGGTGGAGTGGGCGCATAGTATTTTTCAAACTCCTCGGATACAATGTTGATACCAGTATCAGATGGAATATTGGGATACAATAAAACAACGTCTAGTGATACTAGAAGGGAACCGGGTGGTAGTGCCGGCAAATTACAGGAACTAGAGGTTGTAAAATTTTATCCAGATAGGCACTTAAATTTCACTGTCACAGTATTGCAGCCTGACGCTATTGGTTGACTTGGCGGATTTGTCCACTTTTTGTGAACTTTTGAAAGAATGAATAAAAACGGGCTGATTGTTATGTAGGACATGAGCGTATTCTGTTAGCTACATGTTTCGATATAGACTTTTTGGTAAGTAAATGGTCAATAAATTCATTCAGTTCGTGTTTGTAATTTTTGGTTGGATTGGTAGTAAGTGCGGTGTACGTATTATTCAAATGTTTTAATGTCTCAGTAATGTATGTTGTCTTTGACTGGCCATAATGCCGGCACCTTTATCTGCAGGTTTGATTATAATGTCATCGCGATGAGGTAATGTTTTAAGGGCCTTTTGTTCTTGAACTATTAAATTTGGGGTAAATTTTATGGATTGCCGTTCCGATTTTAGATTTGAAATTACATTAGTCACGTAATTTCGGCTGGTTGTTTTCAGGCTACATGTTGACATTCTGTGCAACATGTGGCTGGCTAATCAGAACGTGGATTCTCTGCTTAACACACTTTAGTCTATGATCGCTGATGCGTTGATAAGCATTAAAATAGAAATAAAAGCTTAATAACTTATTATTGATTCATAGTTTGCTTGCAAAAACATTAAAAAAGGTTTGCAAATACCTCTAGGGATACTTTGGCAAACTTTCAGCGAAATTCATTGAGAAACTTTTGAGATATAAACTTTTTTGCATTTCTTAAAAGTTTCTCAATCAATTTCGCTGAAAGTTTGTCAAAACATCCCCAAAGGTATTTGCGAACCTTTTTAACATATTTGCAAGCAGACTATAAATGAATAATGAGTTATTAACCTTTTATCTCTATCTCGTTTTATGATTGGAGCACGTGCACAGGCGTCTGGCCAATCAAAGATTAGGAGCTTGCTTCTGATTGGCCAGCCACATGTTGCACAAAATGTCAACATGTACCCTGAAAACGACCAGCGCATCTGCCTTTGCTAAAACACAGGCAGGCTGGAGAATGTCTCACTCTTCTTCTATATAGAGTGAAACGCTATTATGTACTCTTGATATTAGTTTGGACTGGTAGCGGACCTGTGCCCGGCCCTATCCGCAGTCCGGGCTGCAACGGGGCAGACACTTTAATTGTATTAACAACTATTATTCAGTGTGATTGTTTGACTTTGATTTGTGATTTGCTAGACGATTAAACGAAATAGCGCAAATAGCACGTGCGGGTTTTCCCGGCTGATTCTGTCCAATAGAAGGAATAGGAAAAAAGGGTTGGTAAACCCGATTAATTCAAAAAATTGGAAGTGCTAGAAGTGGAAATTGAGTGGAAGTGATGGAAGTGAAAATTTGTTGTAAATAAATTTATAGTCTTCTTGATGATGTCTCGCACAAAAATACTTCTCAAGAAGATAGCCAGACAGGGGGCCTGTTGCATAAATCTTTTCATAAGTAAAGAGGTCCAATAAGTAAATAGCTATTGTTCAGTTTGCGTTTCATAAAGCAATAGGTTAATAAACAATAAGCAATAGGTTCAAAGGTGGACGCTAACATTAGTTCAATATGTGTTTTGCAATAGGTGCAATAGGCGAGTGTTGCATAAAACACTTATTGCTTATTGAACCTATTGCAAAGACCCAATAAATTTTGTTTATTTTTCAATACGTGCACCTATTGTACCGATCGCGTTTTTTATGTATATTGCATGTTTTTTGAAATTTTTTGTAGGTAAATAAATTAGATATGTATTGTTTGCAAAAGTTTATAAAAATTGACTGCTTAAAACTTTAGTTATAAGGAAAAAACTTAACACATGGATTTTTTACGTGTGATTTACTTCGCCGCATAAGATGGTAAAAATACTGCATAATAATAATAATAATAACACTACTTATTACTTATTATAAAAAATAATTTGTAACAAGAAATATAACTGCAGCATTATTATTTCGTATCTACACTGGTAAAGAAATATCAAAAAGTTTAAAAGCGCATCTAAAAGCATGACAAAGGTAAAGTCAAAATCAAACATTTTTATGCCCACATACACAAACACCCACATATTCACGCGCGCGCGTGCAGGACACCTATTGGACCTATTGCTGAAACACCTATTGGATCTATGAAAAATCGCCGATTACAATAGGTGTTTTATGCAACAGACTTCAATAGGCCCTATTGCTTATTGGCCCCATTGGACCTATTGCTTATTGGACCTATTGCTTATTGTTTTTATAAAACAGGCCCAAGACAATAAGCCAAAAACATGAACAAATGAAAAGCTAGTCATTGACATTTAAGTATAATTTAAGTTCAGCCAAAAATCCCTGCAAAAGAAACGCTCGGAAATTGACATTTAAATATAATTTATGTTTAAGTTCTAATTTTCGAAAACGTTCAAGTTCAAGTTTCAGTTGACCCCTTGAAATTTTGTTTAAGTTTCAGTCATTTTACAATAACTTTGAGCTAAAGTATAAGTTTAGGGGCACACTTTTTTAATTCAAGTTCAAGTCGACTTTTTTAAACCTAGTGGCTAATGAAAGCATACGACATTCGGAGAAAGTTTGCTCTTTGACACAAGTCCGAATTCGTCAGTTGAAAACACTTGTGACGAATAAATTCAAACGTTCGTCAATAAGCGACACGAATAAATTCTTAACCCTTTCATTCTTATTGTGACAAATACGTCCAGCCATTTTTTGGTCCGTTTTTCCTGCTGTGTGTGAAAGAACTCTTTATGTCTTTATGTGACAAATGTGTCCATGGATATATTTTGTCAAATTATGCACATAACGTATGTGTGGTAACTTTGGTTTGGCCTTAGTGCCCATTTTTCAGAAGTCATCTCAAGGTGACTGCGGGGTAGGTTTTTTAGGCAACTATTTTGTACACTTTTTGCTAAAATTAGGACACAAAAAATTCAAGTATGTAGCACAAATGTGATTTGTTTGTATCTGTGTTTTTCTTCAAAAAATGTGAAAAAATAAAGTTTCTGAAGACTTGCAACTTTCTGTGACATATAAGTCACAATAAGACATAAGTAGCTTTATGCTATAGTAGCGTTTTCCATAACAGTAATATTTTTTCTCGAATAAAGTTAGGTTTAAGGATTGTACGATATAATATGTTTGTTTTCGACTTACTAAGCGGGTGTTGATCAATTCAGGCAAAAAATCAATAAACATGAGTAAAAGGCGACGGACCTTTAGTGTGAAAGAATATAGACATTATATTGGGCTAATCATTGAAATTTAGCAGTGCTGCATCAGCCGGAATTTGCATGTAGTAATTATACCTTTATTTTTTGATAATTGTTCACATGAAATTCAGACAGCACTTGCTCATTCAAAACTTAGACTGTTGGTGTTGCCGTGTTATGCTGAATTTTCGTTTATTTGGTCTTTTTTTGATTTTTTACACTGTTTACTTGAAAGACTATTTACTGAAAATTTCTCTATATGTCTTATTGTGACATATATGCGACAGTCTCAAACATTTAATATGCAATACGTCGGCAGATCGCGAACAATTCTAAGCAACTCAAGTAGGTATTGCAGTGACCAACCGAAATTTTTCCATGGCCGATTTCAGGGCTTAAGAATGAAAGGGTTAAGGCCTATTTACACATTTTTTTCACACAAAAGGCCGTTTTTGCCGCTGCGATTTTGACGCAAAACGCAAGCGCAGGGTGTCGCAAGTGAAACGCACAGTCTGAACAAACTTGGGGGCCTTAGTGCGTCTCGCATGCCAGTTTGCTGCGTCTTTACTGTTTCAAAAAAATGACAAGTTGCTCCGCGAAAATTGTTTTAACCAACACGTCCGCAGCATCAAGACGCAACGAAATCGCATGTCGAATAGCAGTCTGGCGTTCAAAACGCTGCGACAAAATCAAGACGCAGGCATTCCGCACTAAAAAAGCTGCGTCTGTTCAGACATTGCGTTTTGCGTGCGGCAAGCTGCGTTTTGCCGCAGCGACAAAAACGCTGCGGCAAAGTTGCAGTAAAATCTCAGCGTGTGAATCGACCTTTCAGCCTTTTCGCTCAATGACGAAACAAGCTTATAACTTAAAACTGTCACTTTTTGAAGTTACAAAAAAAATAGTTGCCAAATACATCAAATGTAAACTGATTTCATTCTGAACAACTTTTCTGTCCAACAAAAATTGTGAAAATGTACTCTTGTAAATGTAAATGAAATAATGTAAGGTCCAAATACCAACACCAGCGCCAACAAATTTTAACAACAAATTGCAACAAATTGCAATAAATTTTTTAAAAAATGTTGAGTTTAGAACGTTTTTGAAAATTTTCTAATGCAAAGTTTTATGACAAGGCATCCTCTGTGCATTTTAGAATTGATTGTTCAGAAGGAATTGCCGCGGGATGCATTTGCCAGAATTATTAAATTTTCACCGTCCGTGTTTAGTTTTTGGCTTGTGGGATTGATTTTGGTTCAGGTTTGCGTTTTGGGGACGTGCGTGAATCAGTTTCATGTAAAAATTTTGAGCGTGCTGAAATACTGAAAGATATTGGTATTTTCCGGCCTGGTCGCGGGGGTCTGGGGCCGGCAGCCCCAGAATCTAGAGCTTTTTCAGAATTTTGAAATACAATTTAATTGAAAATGTAAATTTAAGGGGGCGCTCCGAGTAACTTCCAATAAATCAAATTGCTATAAATTTTTGTTTCTTATTGATACGAACTTGTTTGCTTAAGTGCAATCAAGATGAACACCAGGCAAGCATTTTTGCAAAGTTTGATGAGTCTCGGAACATTGTAACAAATTTTGTGACTGCATCAAAATTGAAATTTTGAAAAATTTGACGAATTTTTGAAATGACGTAGCTCAATGGTGCCTCAACCAAATTTAACAATCTATAGCTTAAATTAAAGACAATTATCTTGCCGAGGTGCCATTTTTGTCGAATTTTCGTTACCAGCGACAAGTTTTTAGTTATTTTAATTTCTATCAAAAATGACGTTTTAAAAAGCCTATCATATTGAGCCAAATTATAATAATTACAATTCAAGAAGTTCGGCGCCTCCATATACATCTGTTCTAACAGTCTGCAAAGTTTCAAGCGGATCGGTTTTCGCAGCTGACAGTAATCCGAAAAAAATGTACGCTATAGCCATATTTCAGAAACCTGAAGTTTGCCTACACATACGTGTTTTCCAAAAAATAGAGCTAATTTTTCTGTACTAAAAGCCGTTGAGAAAAGTTTCAGAAGCCAAAAAGTAGCTAACGAAAAATTAGTTTGAAAAATAGTGTATTTTTGTCAATGTTGGTCAACGTATTTTGAAATTTTTTTAGAAAGGTTTGCCTACACAAACGACTTTTTGAAAAGTTGTAACTAGCAATTAGCTACAAAGAACTGCTTCAAAAAGTACCAAAAGCCATATAAAATGTTTTGTTATATCGATTTACAGATTTTTTCCCATTGAAAAATAGGTTAAAATTTCAAGTTAAAAAAAAGTTGACGTTATATACATCAAACGAAAGCTAATTTAATTTGCAACAACTTTTTTCTTGAGTTAATTAACAAAAACTTACGTGAAAAATTTTATCGCCCAAAGTCGGTTATTCAGAGCGCCACCTTAAGGTAGCGCTCAGCAACAAAACTCATGTTTGGCGCTCAGCTCATGCAATAAATAGCAATACCACTTTAATTGTATATCAATGAGACATCAAAAAAACCTATTTACAATACAGTTCAGCACTTTAATGTGAATGTGTCAAATTTTATGACCATGTCGAATTTCCTATTCACACTAATTTTGTTTTTGACCTAGCTCAACGAAACTTCAACCGATTTTGATGATCTTGGTATCAATAGAAAGATCTCTCAAAAATCTAGACGTGATTGATCTTCGATTTTTCATTTTTATTTTGGATTTTGCAAAAAATCGATTTTTCAAAAATCAGTCGTGTTTGATCGACTACAAAAAGTGCTGCGGGCCAAAATTTAAAAATCGAAGAACTTTCACGTCTGCATTTATATTCTTTCTTTTATTGTGCAAATTTTCAACTCAATCGCAAACGGCAGCTGGGACCCAGGTCCAAAAAAAGTAGTCGATTTCGCTACGCAAAAATGTAAGGTTTGCCCACACGTTTCACTTTTTCAAAAATTAGACCTTTCCTAGGACTGCATATTTCCGTTGAAAAAGTTACAAAAAGCCATACTCAATTTTTTAAGAAATTAAATCAAAAATTTGACATTTTCGAAGATTTTTCAGCTTTGTAGGTTTTTCATGTTTTTGCTCTGTGTTGTTTTTCTTTTGCTGGGTTTTGTGGTATTGTTTGTGGCTTGTTTTTTTTTTTTGCTTGGCTTTTTGTTTTCTTGTTTGTTTGCTGTTGTGGTTTGGGTTTTTAGAGGTTGCTGGGGGGGCTGGGGGCGGAGCCCCCGGCTGGATTTTTTTTTTGTTGGGTTGGTTTTTGGGTTTTGTGATTTGGGGTGTGTTGGGTGCTGAGGATTTTGTTTGGTTGCGGCATTTTTTTTTTGGGGCTGGTGGCCTGCACTCTTGAACTGTTTTTTTGGTTGTTATTGCTTGCGGGCTGTGGAATTTTATTTGTGCATTTGAGCTGCTGCTGGCTGGCAAATGCGTTTGTTTGTGATTTGGAGATATTGAGATGTGTTTGGGGGCCTGGGGGTGAAGCGGATTTTTTGGTATTTGGGCTATTTGATGAATTGGGAAATATGGATTTTTGAGGGGGCCTCTTTGAGGGGGGGGGGGCAACCAGGGGGGGCCCCCACAAAGTATTTTCGAAAAAAACTGATAGTAAAAAATTATTGGTTTTTTTCTCGTTTTTTTCTACTTTTTTCTGTTGAAAAAAACGAAAAAATTATATTAGTTTTTTTCTAACTTTTTTTTAACTTTTTTCTGGTTTTTTTCTGTTTTTTTCTAACTTACGATCTGTTTTTTTCTGGTTTTTTTCTGACTTTGTCAAATAGATCTGTTTTTTTCTGTTTTTTTCTGGGTTTTTTCTCTTTTTTCGATTTGCCATCGGTTTTTTGTTTTGGAGTCTTTTACGCCCTTTTTGTCATTTGTTTTGTTTTTGTGTCTTTTGTAATTCCTTTGTAATGCATTATTTTTGCTTATTTTTTCTGTATTTTGGTGTTTTGGTGGGTTTTATGGTTTTTCCTTTTTTTGGTTTTTTTTTCTATTTTTCTGATTGTTTGCTGATGCGATGTGGTATTTTTGATTTTTCCTTTCTCATAGATCTGTTTTTTTTGCTTTTTTCTGGTTTTTTTCTGATTTTTTCTCTTTTTTCTACTTTTTTCTGCTTTTACTATGTTTTGTGTTCTTGTCCGTTATATACTTTTATGGCATGTTATATATCATATATATGTTATTTACATTATTTATGGTATTTTTGTTTCTTCTTTTTTTTCTGCTGGTTTATCTGGTTTTTTTTGATGTTATTAGCGGGTTCTTTTGGGGGCTGAGATTGATAGGATGGGGTTTTTTCTTTTATTAGATAGGTGCGTAGTTTTAGGGTTGTATTTTCATAAATGTAAAGGGTGATGGGTGTTTAAAACTCCGAATGTGCAAATATATTTTTGTTTTGGTCTTTGTGGCCCATAGTTTTGTAGGCCATCTTGCTGCTATTATGCCCTCAACGTCACATAATTTTATCATGGTATTATATATATATACATACACCCTTTTTTCGGTTACGGATTTTTGATGTTTTTTCCTTTCATTAGACATTTTACGGTTTCGGGAATTTCGATATTTTCGAAAAATTCGGGAAAATTGGGAATTTCCCCGAATTCGGACTGAATTTTATTTGAAAAATGTTACTGGTTTTTGATTAATTTAGAAAAAATACTTTACACGAATTTCGATAAAATTTACTGATATTTACGATATGAAAACAGTGAATTTTCTCTGAAACTGTGTAAAAATATCTTAAATTTATCTGAAAAGAATGTAATTTTTCGATAAAATTAGTTTTGAATTTGGGTACTCTTGAATTTATTGAAATTTGTGAAATTCTCTGAAAGTCTATAAATGTCTCTGAATGGAAAATTAAACATCTAAAAAAGCTAGAAAAAACTGATGTATTTTGGAAAGTTTGAAAAATTAAAATTATGCATGCAAACAATGAAAAGTATGTAAAATAAAAAGGTGGAAAATTTAAACCACCAAAAACAGGAAAATACGAAAAAATAGCTAATATGCATTAAAAGGGAATTAAAAGACAAAAAGATAAAGAAATAAAAAAAGGGCGTAAAGTACTCGAAAAAGTGAAACAATTGGCAAATATAAAAAAAGTTAAAAAAAAACCGAAAAAAACAGAAAAAACTGATGTATTTTGAAAGTGGAAAAAAACAGAAAAAACTGATGTAAGTTAGAAAAAAACTAGAAAAAAACCAGAAAAAAGTTAAAAAAAAGTTAGAAAAAAACTGATAATTTTTCTGGTTTTTTTCTAACTAGAAAAAAGTTAAAAAAAACCAGAAAAAACGATAATTTTTTACGATCTGTTTTTTTTGGAAATAATTTTCTGTGGGCTTTGGGTCTGCTTTGGCAAAAGGGCCCTGAATTTTCCGATACGTTCATTATAAATTTAGCCCAATATCAAAATTTTGGGGGCTGTACCAGGCCCGGGGGACTTTCTGAGTGTTTTTTTTTTTTGCAGGTTATGCATGTATAATATATGGCTGCATTGTGCCTGCTGCTTTGCTTTGCTCTATGTGCACTATAAGGTTTTGGCAGCCTTTTTGTGCATGGGTTGCATTTTTGTTATGCTAAGCAAATTTTTTTTAGAGTTGCGGGGCCTGATGGCGGCAGCGAATAAAATTTGTTTTTGGCGCATTTGGTGGACGCAAAGAAAATCGTTGGGAGCGACCGAATGCCTCCGAAATCACTTTGTTTCTTGTAAAGTTATTGCTTTTTCAGGCCTATTATTTAAATTTAAAAAAATCTGTAGCTTCTGGGGGCTGCCGCCCCCAGCCCCCCGCATGGCATATGCGCTGGTTTCTTGACAAATGTAGCGGTGGCGCTCAGGGGAACCGACTTTGGCGTTTAATTTTTTTCAGCGACATTTTTGACCATAATGTCTTGAAGAAAAGTTGTTCAAAATGAAAATAGCTTTCATTTGATGTGCATATTGTGATAAAAAAATTTTTTTAATTTTTTGGACAATTTTGTAGGTAGAAAAAAATTTTTTGTTTCCATATAAAATAATTTGCTAGTCTATAGTTAAAACATGCGGTTTCTTAGCTTTAAATTGATGTATTAAACTTAGAATACGTTGAAGTTTTGCTGGTTTATTTAGCCGTGAAAATAGAAAATGCAAAATGAAAAACCTAAAAGCTGAAAAATCTTCGAAAATGTAAACTTTTGATTTAATTTAAAAAATTGAGTATGGCTTTTTGTAACTTTTTCAAGGAAATATGAGTCCTAGGAAAGGTCTAATTTTTGAAAAAGTGAAACGTGTGGAAAACCTTACATTTTTGCGTAGGAAATCGACTCTTTTTTGGACCTGGGTCCAGCTGCCGTTTGCGATTGAGTTGAAAATTTGCAAATAAAAGAAAGAATATAAATGAGACGTGAAAGTTCTTCGATTTTTAAATTTTGGCCCGAGCACTTTTTGTAGTGATCAAAACGACTGATTTTTGAAAAATCGATTTTTTGCAAAATCCGAAATAAAAATGAAAAATCGAAGATAATCAGTCTAGATTTTTCAAAGATATTCTATTGATACAAGATCATCAAAATCGGTTGAAGTTTCGTTGAGCTAGGTCAAAAAAAAATAGTGTGAAAGGAAATTCGAATGGTCATAAAATTTGACACATTCACATAAAGTGCTGAACTGTATTGAATAGGTTTTTTTGATGTCTCTTGATAACAATAAGTGGTATTGCTATTTTGATGAGCTGAGCGAAAAGAGTTGTGCTGAGCGCTACCTTAAGGTGGCGCTCTGGAATAACCCGACTTTGGGCGATAAAATTTTTCACGTAAGTTTTTGTTAATTAACTCAAGAAAAAAGTTGTTGCAAATTAAATTAGCTTTCGTTTGATGTATATAACGTCAACTTTTTTTTAACTTTGAAGTTTTAACCTATTTTTCAATGGGAAAAAATCGGGAAATCGATATAACAAAACATTTTATATGGCTTTTGGTACTTTTTGAAGCAGTTCTTTGTAGCTAATTGCTAGTTACAACTTTTCAAAAAGTCGTTTGTGTAGGCAAACCTTTCTAAAAAAATTTCAAAATACGTTGACCAACATTGACAAAAATACACTATTTTTCAAACTAATTTTTCGTTAGCTACTTTTTTGGCTTCTGAAACTTTTCTCAACGGCTTTTAGTACAGAAAAATTAGCTCTATGTTTGGAAAACACGTATGTGTAGGCAAACTTCAGGTTTCTGAAAAATATGGCTATAGCGTACATTTTTTTCGGATTACTGTCAGCTGCGAAAACCGATCCGCTTGAAACTTTGCAGACTGTTAGAACAGATGTATATGGAGGCGCCGAACTTCTTGAATTGTAAATTATTATAATTTGGCTCAATATGATAGGCTTTTTAAAACGTCATTTTTGATAGAAATTAAAATAACTAAAAACTTGTCGCTGGTAACGAAAATTAGACAAAAATGGCACCTCGGCAAAGATAATTGTCTTTAATTTAAGCTATAGATTGTTAAATTTGGTTGAGGCACCATTGAGCTACGTCATTTCAAAAATTCGTCAAATTTTTCAAAAATTTCAATTTTGATGCAATCACAAAATTTGTTACAATGTTCCGAGACTCATCAAAAACTTTGCAAAAATGCTTGCCTGGTGTTCATCTTGATTGCACTTAAGCAAACAAGTTCGTATCAATAAGAAACAAAAATTTATAGCAATTTGATTTATTGGAAGTTACTCGGAGCGCCCCCTTAAATTTACATTTTCAATTAAATTGTATTTCAAAATTCTGAAAAAGCTCTAGATTCTGGGGCTGCCGGCCCCAGACCCCCGCGACCAGGCCGGAAAATACCAATATCTTTCAGTATTTCAGCACGCTCGAAATTTTTACATGAAACTGATTCACGCACGTCCCCAAAACGCAAACCTGAACCAAAATCAATCCCACAAGCCAAAAACTAAACACGGACGGTGAAAATTTAATAATTCTGGCAAATGCATCCCGCGGCAATTCCTTCTGAACAATCAATTCTAAAATGCACAGAGGATGCCTTGTCATAAAACTTTGCATTAGAAAATTTTCAAAAACGTTCTAAACTCAACATTTTTTAAAAAATTTATTGCAATTTGTTGCAATTTGTTGTTAAAATTTGTTGGCGCTGGTGTTGGTATTTGGACCTTACATTATTTCATTTACATTTACAAGAGTACATTTTCACAATTTTTGTTGGACAGAAAAGTTGTTCAGAATGAAATCAGTTTACATTTGATGTATTTGGCAACTATTTTTTTTGTAACTTCAAAAAGTGACAGTTTTAAGTTATAAGCTTGTTTCGTCATTGAGCGAAAAGGCTGAAAGGTCGATTCACACGCTGAGATTTTACTGCAACTTTGCCGCAGCGTTTTTGTCGCTGCGGCAAAACGCAGCTTGCCGCACGCAAAACGCAATGTCTAAACAGACGCAGCTTTTTTAGTGCGGAATGCCTGCGTCTTGATTTTGTCGCAGCGTTTTGAACGCCAGACTGCTATTCGACATGCGATTTCGTTGCGTCTTGATGCTGCGGACGTGTTGGTTAAAACAATTTTCGCGGAGCAACTTGTCATTTTTTTGAAACAGTAAAGACGCAGCAAACTGGCATGCGAGACGCACTAAGGCCCCCAAGTTTGTTCAGACTGTGCGTTTCACTTGCGACACCCTGCGCTTGCGTTTTGCGTCAAAATCGCAGCGGCAAAAACGGCCTTTTGTGTGAAAAAAATGTGTAAATAGGCCTTAACCCTTTCATTCTTAAGCCCTGAAATCGGCCATGGAAAAATTTCGGTTGGTCACTGCAATACCTACTTGAGTTGCTTAGAATTGTTCGCGATCTGCCGACGTATTGCATATTAAATGTTTGAGACTGTCGCATATATGTCACAATAAGACATATAGAGAAATTTTCAGTAAATAGTCTTTCAAGTAAACAGTGTAAAAAATCAAAAAAAGACCAAATAAACGAAAATTCAGCATAACACGGCAACACCAACAGTCTAAGTTTTGAATGAGCAAGTGCTGTCTGAATTTCATGTGAACAATTATCAAAAAATAAAGGTATAATTACTACATGCAAATTCCGGCTGATGCAGCACTGCTAAATTTCAATGATTGGCCCAATATAATGTCTATATTCTTTCACACTAAAGGTCCGTCGCCTTTTACTCATGTTTATTGATTTTTTGCCTGAATTGATCAACACCCGCTTAGTAAGTCGAAAACAAACATATTATATCGTACAATCCTTAAACCTAACTTTATTCGAGAAAAAATATTACTGTTATGGAAAACGCTACTATAGCATAAAGCTACTTATGTCTTATTGTGACTTATATGTCACAGAAAGTTGCAAGTCTTCAGAAACTTTATTTTTTCACATTTTTTGAAGAAAAACACAGATACAAACAAATCACATTTGTGCTACATACTTGAATTTTTTGTGTCCTAATTTTAGCAAAAAGTGTACAAAATAGTTGCCTAAAAAACCTACCCCGCAGTCACCTTGAGATGACTTCTGAAAAATGGGCACTAAGGCCAAACCAAAGTTACCACACATACGTTATGTGCATAATTTGACAAAATATATCCATGGACACATTTGTCACATAAAGACATAAAGAGTTCTTTCACACACAGCAGGAAAAACGGACCAAAAAATGGCTGGACATTTGTCACAATAAGAATGAAAGGGTTAAGAATTTATTCGTGTCGCTTATTGACGAACGTTTGAATTTATTCGTCACAAGATGTTTTCAACTGACGAATTCGGGACTTGTGTCAAAGAGCAAACTTTCTCCGAGTGTCGTAATGCTTTCATTAGCCACTAGGTTTAAAGAAAAAAGTCGACTTGAACTTTCGAATTAAAAATAGTGCGCCCCTAAACTTTAAAACTCTAGCTCAAAGTTATTGTAAAAAATGACTGAAACTTAAAAAAAAATTTCAAAGGGGTCAACTGAAACTTGAACTTGAACGTTTTTAAAAATTAAGAAATTTAAACATAAATTAATATTTAAATGTCAATTTCTGAGCGTTTCTTTTGCAGGGATTTTTGGCTGAACTTAAATTATACTTAAATGTCAATGACTAGCTTTTCATTTGTTCATGTTTTTGGCTTATTGTTTGGGCCTGGTTTATATAAAACAATAAGCAAGATAGGTCCAATAAGCAATAAGGTCCAATGGGGCCAAATAAGCAGTAGAGGCCTATTGAAGTCTGTTGCATAAAACACCTATTGTAAATCGGCGATTTTTCATAGATCCAATAGGTGTTTCAGCAATAGGTCCAATAGGTGTCCTGCACGCGCGCGCGGTGAATATGTGGGTGTTTGTGTATGTGGGCATAAAAATGTTTGATTTTGACTTTGCCTTCGTCATGCTTTTAGATGCGCTTTTAAACTTTTTGATATTTCTTTACTAGTGTAGTATACGTAATAATAATGCTGCAGTTATATTTGTTAATGACAAATTATCTAAATAATCGTAATAAGTAGTGTTATTATTATTATTATTATGCTAGTACTTTTTTACCATCCTCATGCGGCGAAGTAAATCACACGTAAAAAATCCATGTGTTAAGTTTTTTCCTTATAACTAAAGTTTTAAGCAGTCAATTTTATATAAACTTTTTGCAAACAATACATATCTAATTTATTTACCTACAAAAAATTTCAAAAAAACATGCAATATACATAAAAAACGCGATCGGTACAATAGGTGCACGTATTGCTCAAAAATAAACAAAATTTATTGGGTCTTTGCAATAGGTTCAATAAGCAATAAGTGTTTTTTCATGAAACACTTGCCGATTGCACCTATTGCAAAACACATATTGAACTAATGTTAGCGTCCACCTTTGAACCTATTGCCTTATTGTTTATTAACCTATTGCTTTATAAAACGCAAACTGAACAATAGCTATTTACTTACATTGGACCTCTTTACTTACTAAAGATTTATGCAACAGGCCGCCCTGTCCGGCGATCCTCTGAGAAGTATTTTGTGCGAGACATCATCAAGAAGACTATAAATTTATCTTAGAAACAAATTTTCACTTCCATCACTTTCACTCAATTTCCAATTCTAGCGCTCCAATTTTCAATTAATCGGGTTACCAACCCTTTTTTCCTATTCCTTCTATTGGACAGAATCAGCCGGGAAAAAATATGTGCTATTTGCGCCATTTCGTTTATCTCGAAATCTAGCAAATCATAAATCAAAGTCAAACAATCACACTAATAAACATAAACAAATAATAAAGTCCAAAGGTCAACATGTATATACACAAGCAGATATATGCACACGACAAATGTTCACTCGCATCCGTCTCCTATAAACTCCTCCTGAACGGCACGGCACCACTAACAACTCGGAACCTTACATCCACCAAGTTCGTCTCGCATCGCGACAGGTGTCCATCGTTTGATAATGACGATTTTATGTCTAAAATGTTGTTAATATGTTTGAAATGTCAACCGTAAACTTTATCCTGTCGTGTTCACTGTTCAAACTGTGTAGAAAAAAGTCCAGAATGGGTTTGGTATTATTCCATACGCATAAAATATCATCTATATATCGAAACCATAGCAGAGGTTTGTGCACAGCATTTGATGTTATTTGTTGCTCCAGATTACCCATAAAAATATTTGCATACGTTGCCGCTACTTTAATGCCCATTGCGGTGCCTTGTACTTGTAAAAAATGCCGTTCATTAAATTCAACATTGTTTTCTGTTAGGACGAAACGCAAAAAATAAACAAAGACTGTTGCGGATAGCGGTGGAATGGGCGCATAGTATTTTTCAAACTCCTCGGATACAATGTTGATACCAGTATCAGATGGAATATTGGGATACAATGAAACAACGCCTAGTGATACTAGAAGGGAACCGGGTGGTAGTGCCGGCAAATTATAGAAACTAGAGGTTGTAAAATTTTATCCAGATAGGCACTTAAATTTCACTGTCATAGTATTGCAGCCTGACGCTATTGGTTGACTTGGCGGATTTGGCCACTTTTTGTGAACTTTTGAAAGAATGAATAAAAACCGGCTAATTGTTATGTAGGACATGAGCGTATTCTGTTAGCTACTTGCTTCGATATAGACTTTTTGGTAAGTAAATGGTCAGTAAATTCATTCAGTTCGTGTTTGTAATCTTTGGTTGGATTGGTAGTAAGTGCGGTGTACGTATTATTCAAATGTTTTAATGTCTCGGTAATGTATGTTGTCTTTGACTGGCCACAATGCCGGCACCTTTATCTGCAGGTTTGATTATAATGTCATCGCGATGATGTAATGTTTTAAGGGCCTTTTGTTCTTGAGCTATCAAATTTGGGGTAAATCTTATGGATTGCCGTTCCAATTTTAGATTTGAAATTACATTAGTCACGTAATTTCGGCTGGTAGTTTTCAGGCTACATGTTGACATTCTGTGCAACATGTGGCTGGTCAATCAGAACGTAGATTCTCTGCTTAACACACTTTAGTCTATGATCGTTGAAGCGTTGATAAGCATTAAAATAGAAATAAAAGCTTAATAACTTATTATTGATTCATAGTTTGCTTGCAAAGACATTACAAAAGGTTTGCAAATACCTCTAGGGATATTTTGGCAAACTTTCAGCGAAATTCATTGAGAAACTTTTGAGATATAAACTTTTCTGCATTTCTTAAAAGTTTCTCAATCAATTTCGCTGAAAGTTTGTCAAAACATCCCCAAAGGTATTTGCGAACCTTTTTAACATATTTGCAAGCAGACTATAAATGAATAATGAGTTATTAACCTTTTATCTCTTACTCGTTTTATGATTGGAGCACGTGCACAGGCGTTTGGCCAATCAAAGATTAGGAGCTTGCTTCTGATTGGCCAGCCACATGTTGCACAAAATGTCAACATGTACCCTGAAAACGACCAGCGCATCTGCTTTTGCTAAAACACAGGCAGGCTGGAGAATGTCTCACTCTTCTTCTATATAGAGTGAAACGCTATTATGTACTCTTGATATTAGTTTGGACTGGTAGCGGACCTGTGCCGGGCCCTATCCGCAGTCCGGGCTGCAACGAGGCAGACACTTTAATTGTATTAACAACTATTATTCAGTGTGATTGTTTGACTTTGATTTGTGATTTGCTAGACGATTAAACGAAATAGCGCAAATAGCAGGGTTTTCCCGGCTGATTCTGTCCAATAGAAGGAATAGGAAAAAAGGGTTGGTAAACCCGATTAATTCAAAAAATTGGAAGTGATAGAAGTGGAAATTGAGTGGAAGTGATGGAAGTGAAAATTTGTTGTAGATAAATTTATAGTCTTCATGATGATGTCTCGCACAAAAATGCTGCTCAAGAAGATAGCCAGACAGGGGGCCTGTTGCATAAAACTTTTCATAAGTAAATAGGTCCAATAAGTAAATAGCTATTGTTCAGTTTGCGTTTCATAAAGCAATAGGTTAATAAATAATAAGCAATAGGTTCAATAGGTGGACGCTAACATTAGTTCAATATGTGTTTTGCAATAGGTGCAATAGGCGAGTGTTGCATAAAACACTTATTGCTTATTGAACCTATTGCAAAGACCCAATAAATTTTGTTTATTTTTCAATATGTGCACCTATTGTACCGATCGCGTTTTTTATGTATATTGCATGTTTTTTGAAATTTTTTGTAGGTAAATAAATTAGATATGTATATGTGTTTTTTTGCAAAAGTTTATAAAAATTGACTGCTTAAAACTTTAGTTATAAGGAAAAAACTTAACACATGGATTTTTTACGTGTGATTTACTTCGCCGCATAAGATGGTAAAAATACTGCAGAATAATAATAATAACACTACTTATTACTTATTATAGAAAATAATTTGTAACAAGAAATATAATTGCAGCATTATTATTTCGTATCTACACTGGTAAAGAAATATCGAAAAGTTTAAAAGCGCATCTAAAAGCATGACAAAGGTAAAGTCAAAATCAAACATTTTTTATGCCCACATACACAAACACCCACATACTCACGCGCGCGCGTGCAGGACACCTATTGGACCTATTGCTGAAACACCTATGGATCTATGAAAAATCGCCGATTACAATAGGTGTTTTATGCAACAGACTTCAATAGGCCCTATTGCTTATTGGCCCCATTGGACCTATTGCTTATTGGACCTATTGCTTATTGTTTTTATGAAACAGGCCCAAGACAATAAGCCAAAAACATGAACAAATGAAAAGCCAGTCATTGACATTTAAGTTTAATTTAATTTCAGCCAAAAATCCCTGCAAAAGAAACGCTCGGAAATTGACATTTAAATATAATTTATGTTTAAGTTCTAATTTTCAAAAACGTTCAAGTTCAAGTTTCAGTTGACCCCTTGAAATTTTGTTTAAGTTTCAGTTCTCAAGTCATTTTACAATAACTTTGAGCTAAAGTATAAGTTTAGGGGCACACTTTTTTAATTCAAGTTCAAGTCGACTTTTTTAAACCTAGTGGCTAATGAAAGCATACGACATTCGGAGAAAGTTTGCTCTTTGACACAAGTCCGAATTCGTCAGTTGAAAACACTTGTGACCAAAATTCCCGAAGCGCAATCTTAATTTTAGAGCACATTGTCCATATCGTTTCTTCATACAAAGATAGAAAATAATTGATACACAAGTTTACAGAAAATTGAGATAGCTAGTTTTCCGGTGAAATTGGCATCATTTAGAGTTTCTACCTTGCGTAAGGTAAACAAAGTATCAAAACTGATCCATAGGAATTGAGAGATCTGGAATTGCGTTGTATACAGGGAAAAATAAAAAACAGGGTGACTCAATGACTGTACTTAAACGTTCGTCAATAAGCGACACGAATAAATTCTTAACCCTTTCATTCTTATTGTGACAAATACGTCCAGCCATATTTTGGTCCATTTTTCCTGCTGTGTGTGAAAGAACTCTTTATGTCTTTATGTGACAAATGTGTCCATGGATATATTTTGTCAAATTATGCACTTAACGTATGTGTGGTAACTTTGGTTTGGCCTTAGTGCCCATTTTTCAGAAGTCATCTTAAGGTGACTGCGGGGTAGGTTTTTTAGGTAACTATTTTTTACACTTTTTGCTAAAATTAGGACACAAAAAATTCAAGTTTGTAGCACAAATGTGATTTGTTTGTATCTGTGTTTTTCTTCAAAAAATGTGAAAAAATAAAGTTTCTGAAGACTTGCAACTTTCTGTGACATATAAGTCACAATAAGACATAAGTAGCTTTATGCTATAGTAGCGTTTTCCATAACAGTAATATTTTTTCTCGAATAAAGTTAGGTCTAAGGATTGTACGATATAATATGTTTGTTTTCGACTTACTAAGCGGGTGTTGATCAATTCAGGCAAAAAATCAATAAACATGAGTAAAAGGCGACGGACCTTTAGTGTGAAAGAATATAGACATTATATTGGGCTAATCATTGAAATTTAGCAGTGCTGCATCAGCCGGAATTTGCATGTAGTAATTATACCTTTATTTTTTGATAATCGTTCACATGAAAATCAGACAGCACTTGCTCATTCAAAACTTAGACTGTTGGTGTTGCCGTGTTATGCTGAATTTTCGTTTATTTGGTCTTTTTTGATTTTTTACACTGTTTACTTGAAAGACTATTTACTGAAAATTTCTCTATATGTCTTATTGTGACATATATGCGACAGTCTCAAACATTTAATATGCAATACGTCGGCAGATCGCGAACAATTCTAAGCAACTCAAGTAGGTATTGCAGTGACCAAACGAAATTTTTCCATGGCCGATTTCATGGCTTAAGAATGAAAGGGTTAAGGCCTATTTACACATTTTTTTCACACAAAAGGCCGTTTTTGCCGCTGCGATTTTGACGCAAAACGCAAGCGCAGGGTGTCGCAAGTGAAACACACCGTCTGAACAAACTTGGTTGCCTTAGTGCGTCTCGCATGCCAGTTCGCATGCCGTCTTTACTGTTTCAAAAAAATGACAAGTTGCTCCGCGAAAATTGTTTAAACCAACACGTCCGCAGCATCAAGACGCAATGAAATCGCATGTCGAATAGCAGTCTGGCGTTCAAAATGCTGCGACCGACACAATCAAGACGCAGGCATTCCGCACTAAAAAAGCTGCGTCAGTTCAGACATTGCGTTTTGCGTGCGGCAAGCTGCGTTTTGCCGCGGCGATAAAAACGCTGCGGCAAAGTTGCAGTAAAATCTCAGCGTGTGAATCGAACTTTCAGCCTTTTCGCTCAATGACGAATCAAGCTTATAACCTAAAACTGTCACTTTTTGAAGTTACAAAAAAATAGTTGCCAAATACATCAAATGTAAGCTGATTTCATTCTGAACAACTTTTCTGTTCAACAAAAATTGTGAAAATGTACTCTTGTAAATGTAAATGAAATAATGTAAGGTCCAAATACCAACACCAGCGCCAACAAATTTTAACAACAAATTGCAACAAATTGCAATAAATTTTTTGAAAAATGTTGAGTTTAGAAAGTTTTTGAAAATTTTCTAATGCAAAGTTTTATGACAAGACATCCTCTGTGCATTTTAGAATTGATTGTTCAGAAGGAATTGCCGCGGGATGCATTTGCCAGAATTATTAAATTTTCACCGTCCGTGTTTAGTTTTTGGCTTGTGGGATTGATTTTGGTTCAGGTTTGCGTTTTGGGGACGTGCGTGAAGTTGGCAGACACTTTGTCAGTACAAATTCTGAAATATATTTTTTCTGACAATTCAGAATTTGTACTATTTTGTAAGTACCACAATTTGTACTAATTTGTACTACGAGTACAAATTCATGGAAAAGGGTCTGTTAACTTCACGCTTTGAGCCATGCACAGACAGGAGTAATGCATTATAAAATTAGTCAAACTTTGTTAAATTCATGAACTGCAATTTTTTTACTAAATTGCGTAATTAAATAAATAATATTGAAACCAGCATACATTTATAAGTGTTATTCATTCGATTTTGACAATTTGTATGTCTGCTGTGTAGGTACTGGCTCATCCTACCAATTTTTCAAATGTTTTTTTCTTCAAGCCAAACAACTCGAAAAAAAGCTTTCAACTTTTTTGTGTAATTTCGTTACGTTTTTGTCATACTACAAATATCCACAGCTAGTTTTTTATTTGGAAAATAAATATAAAGCTTACTGGTTGTGATAAAATGAAGATCTAGTAATATAAAATTTTTAATATGAATTCCTGTAATGTGTGCGGTTGGCTCAAATCGTGAAGTTGGCAGACAGTATTCCGCGAATTTGTACTCCTCGTACAAATTAGTACAAAATGTGGTAATTGTGGTACAAAATAGTACAAATTCTGAGCTATCAGAAAAAGCATATTTCAAAATTTGTACTGACAAAGTGTCTGCCAACTTCACGCACGTGTTTTGGGGCCGTATTCTCAAAATTACGTGCACGTAAAGTTAGGCTAACTTCACCCACAGGTAAGGTGAAGATAAAGTCGTATTCTCAAACAATAACTAAAGCCAATGTGATAGATATGGTTACCTTCAATATTTGGGCAATAAAAGTATTTGTTTATTCGCTGCCAAAGTTAATGTGGTCGGACTGAAGCAGTTGCAACGTTAATGTATTGTGCAGACGTTTAACCGCAACCGTCGACGTTAACCTTGTTTTCAACTTTACCTTTACCCCCAGAATTTGGGAGTGGGTAAAACCCAGCCACCCTGCCAGCCCCAGCCCCAGCCCCAGCCCCAGCCACCCTTGGGTAAAACCCACAGGAAAATTATTTCCAGAAAAAAACTAGATCGTAAAAAATTATCTGGTTTTTTTCTGGTTTTTTTCTAACTTTTTTCTAGTTAGAAAAAAACCAGAAAAAATTATCTAGTTTTTTTCTAACTTTTTTCTAACTTTTTTCTGGTTTTTTTCTAGTTTTTTTCTAACTTACGATCTAGTTTTTTTCTGGTTTTTTTCTGACTTTGTCAAAATACGATCTAGTTTTTTTCTGGTTTTTTTCTGGTTTTTTTCTAACTTTTTTCAGATTTACCCCAAATCGGTTTTTAATGTTTTTGGAGTACTTTTACGCCCTTTTTGTCATTTGTTTTAGTCTTTTGTGTTTGTAATTCCCTTTGTAATGCATTATTTTAGCTTATTTTTTCTGTATTTTCCGGTGTTTTTGGTGGGTTTAAATTGATTTTTCCACCTTTTTTTGAGTTTTTTTACTATGCTTTTCTGATTGTTTGCTGATGCGATGTGAGTATTTTTAGATTTTTCAAACTTTCGCAAAATACGATCTAGTTTTTTTCTAGCTTTTTTCTGGTTTTTTTCTGATTTTTTTCTAACTTTTTTCTAACTTTTTTCTGCTTTTACTAAATCGTTTTGTAACGTTCTTAAAGTCCGTTATATACCTTTTATGTCATGTTATATATCATATATATCGTTATTGTACATTAATTCATGGTATTTTTGTGTTTCTTCTTTTTTTTCTGCTGAGTTTAAATCTTGGTTTTATCCATTAATGCTCGTGGCTGTTATAACGGCCATCTTTCGCCTAACTGTTGCACTAATAAAATGGATTGTAACCACTCACGTTTCTGAGTAATGAGTCTCGAAACCTCCGGGAAAAAAAACCCTATGCGGGAAAAAAAAACCCTAATGCGGGGAAAAAAAACCCTGTCACTTTTTCTGGTTGTTCTATTAGCAGGGAATATAAACACAATTTCATCGTGTTCTACAACTCTTAGGCTGCAGTATGGACTAAAAAAACCGTTTCTGCGACATCCATGTGACTCACAATGATTCTTCAAAAATCGACCCGTTTTGGCAGAAATGACTTCTGCCCAAATAGGCATTTTTTCCGTATTTAAAAGCATTAAAAACAGATTTTTGCGCTTATTACGTGAGAAACAGCGGACAAACACCGCCCGCGTCTATCATTCTTGGATTTAATTGGTACGCAGCAGCTAAAACCTAAATATTGCAAAAAAATGCCAAATTTTGGTGAAACATCATCAAAACAGGTTTCGTAAGGGGTGTCGGGGTATGGCCCAAAATGACAAAAAACGACGTTTTGCGACCGAATAAACGGTTTTAATGAACTCTACGCATGTTGTTAGCACAGATGAACTAACCTTAGTAGCAACAATGGGTGAGTTTAGCAAAAAAATGCCGCCAAACAAAATAGGGTTTTTTCCCCGCAATAGGGTTTTTTTTTCCCGCACAAACTTTGACCAGTCACTGGTCAACCACAGCGTTTTTCACGGTTTTCGAGCTTCAGAAGTATAGAGGAAAGGTAACTCTCTTGAAAAATGCAAACGGCGTTGGTCAAAAGTGTTTTTGTGAAAAATTATGACAAGTCAAAAATTTGGAAAATTTTGTCACTTTGGAATTTTTCAACATGCAAATTTTGAAATTTTATAAAAAACGCTACAGGCCTCAAAACTGCACAGAAATTGGTGTGGTAAGTCAGTTTGGGATGCGCTTTCCACGTGCATACTGAAAAAGGTCCTATGTCGTGAGGTTCGGCCAGGAAGCACTAGGGTTTTTTTCCCCCGCAAAACGCGTAGGGTTTTTTTCCCCGCACCACGATACGGGTGAAAATATTTTTCCCAAATCAAATGTAAACCGGGTAGATGAGTGTTTCAAAACGAACCTCCGAATCGTGCAAAAAAATATTTTCATGTTTTCAGGTCTTCCTGTGGCCCACAGACGTCCATCGGATCCGTCAACGGCCATCTTGCTGCTAATTATCGCCCTCCAAAGTCCAAACGTCACATAATTTTATCATGGTATTATATATATATATATAGCATTCTTAATCAAATATCAAAATTTTGCATGTGAAAAATTGCAAAGTGACAAAATTTTCCACATATTTGACTTCAACGTCATAACTTTTCACAAAAAACGTTTTGGCCAACGCCGTTTGCATTTTTCAAACAAGTTACTTTCCCTCTATACTTCTATAGCTCAAGAACAGTGAAAAACGTTGTGGTTTACCTGTGACTGTCCAAAGTTTCTGCGGGGAAAAAACCATATTGCGGGGAAAAAACCATATTGCGGGAAAAAACCCTAATTTGTTTGACAATTTTTGCTAAAAAAATTTGGCCGTAAAACGTCGTTTTGGCCTATGCCCCGACACGCCTTACGAAACCTGTTTTGGTGATGTTTCAACAAAATTTGGCATTTTTTGAAATATTCAGGCTTTAGCTGCTGTGTACCACTTAAATACAAGAATGGTAGACGCGGACGGTGTTTGTCCACCGTTTATAACGTAATACGCGCAAAAAATGTATTGTTAATGCATTTAACTATACATATATACTAAGAAAATGCATATTTGGGCTGAAGTCATTCAATCGTCTTGTATATGTATATATACCACAAAATTTTAACCGTTTTTGTAACTTAATAAGTGAACAACCAAAATTATTATCAGCTTTGTAACTTATTCATTTGTCTGTATATGTACATATATACGTGTATTTATGCTGCTGAGTTTGTAATTTTTATTTTCTTTGACTGTATACAGTAAGACCATTCAACTAGAAAAAATCCAGAAAAAAGTTGAATAACTAGAAAAAAACCAGAAAAAAGTTAGAAAATAACTAGAAACATATCAGAAAAAAGTTAGAAAATAACTAGAAAAAAACCGGAAAAAAGTTAGAAAATAACTAGAAAAAAACCAGAAAAAAATTAGAAAATAACTAAAAAAACCAGAAAAAAGTTAGAAAATAACTAGAAAAATATCAGAAAAAAGTTAGAAAATAACTAGAAAAAAAACAGAAAAAAACCAGAAAAAAGTTAGAAAATAACTAGAAAAAAACCAGAAAAAAGTTAGAAAATAACTAGATAAAAGCCAGAAAAAAGTTAGAAAATAACTAGAAAATGACTAGAAAAAAACCAGAAAAAAGTTAGAAAATAACTAGAAAAAACCAGAAAAAAGTTAGAAAATAACTAGAAAAAAACAGAAAAAATCTGGAAAAAAAATTAAAAACCTAGCATATACATACTAGAAACAGTTCTTAAAACAACTAGACACCCTCAAAAAAACAACTAGAATTCAGTTTCAGAAAACGTATATAAAGAGCACTAACGTGGCTGAACAATAAAGAAAATCATCAGGGAACACTCTCAAAAAATTGAGAAAGTCCAAGAAAGGGTTGGTGAAAAATCAGAAAAAAACCAGAAAAAAACTAGAAAAAAACCAGAAAAAAGCCAGAAAAAACGTAGAAAACAGCTGGAAAAAAACTAAAAAAAAACCAGAAAAAAGTTAGAAAAAAACCAGAAAAAAGCTAGAAAACATTCTCTATAGGGTCAGAAAAAAACCAGAAAAAAGT
>JASANF010012176.1:0-13134 GCA_030248245.1 Trissonchulus sp. WLG1_4 | reverse complement strand
ATCCCTGACGCGGCGAAGTATTCCCAAAAAAGCCAGCACACATTGAATAGATAGGAATGTACTTTCCCATAACGATTCCCGAGGTGCCACCTTCACTTTCCCTAAAAGTAAAATAGTATTAACAAACCAATCTGTAATATAAAAATCAAACTTATACCTACAGACTCTTTTTGGGATAGATGCAGTTGGGGGGGGGAAATGGTGGACCTATTTTGAGTAGAGTGTATACCTTCATTTGCATTTTTGCTTCAAGAATCCCTACGTGTTATGAACATGTATTTCATGTTTTGGATTTTCTGAGATGACCACCCAAAATTTGAACAAGCCCTTGTTTTTTTCCGTTCTAAATGGTGTCTGAATGGTGTTAGGTAATCGTTTACAATTTTTCAGAATCAAAAAGAAAGGCTCTTTCACTGTTTTGAAGAAGAAAAATTGGCCAAATACGTCAGAAACGTCCAAATTTTGACCAAATTCAAACTTGGCCTTAATTTAGGCTTCGGCTTAGGCTAGAGTATGGTGCTTAGGCTTAGGCTTAGTATTGGGTTTAAGCTAAGGTTTAGGCTTAGGTTTAGGCTCAGGCAATAAAAAATGAAATTTTCAAAAAAAATCTTGCCAGCTTAGCCTACAGAATCCTGCCAACTAAACCTTGACGATGCCTTAAAACATCATAACGCACTCAAAACTATCCAAAAACAAAGATTATAGCCATTTTTGGCTTCGAACTGTGGCCTACGTTCACTTTCAAAAACACTGAAAATGCAATTTTCAAGGGGTCATAGATCAGAAAATCCAAATTTGTGGATAGGGGTTCTAATTTCTAGGGTTAAATGCAGTTGGGGGGGGGGAATAGTGGACCTATTTTTTTGAGTAGAGCACCTTGGGGGAAGCATTTTTGCTTCAAGAACCCCAATTTCTTTTTTGGATTTTCTGAGATATGACCCCCGAAATCTGAACCCTCAGTGAGGGACGTTTTCGCAATTTTTTTCCGAAGCCCTTGTTTTTTCTGTTCTAATCGTGTCTGAATGGTGTCAGATTATTGCTTACAATTTTTTTAAAATCAAAACAAAGGCTCTTTGACCGCGTTCCTGCTGAAAAATTGGCCAAATTCGCCAGAAACGGCCATTTCCAGAAACCCCTATTTCTATTTCATCGTTTTGGATTTTCTGAGATGACCCCCCGAAATTTGAACAAGCCCTTGTTTTTTTCCGTTCTAATCGTGTCTGAATGGTGTCAGGTATATAATGGTTTACAACAGTGGCGGATCCAGGGGGGGGCCACGGGCCCCCCCCAGTGGCGTATCCAGGATTTCGCAAAGGGGGGGGCTGCGACCATGAATAAAATAAAAAAAAATAAACACGACCGCTTTTACATGAAATAAAGAAATGTAGTGGATCTACAGCTAGCATTTAGCAATGCGGGGGTCTGGGGGCGACAGCCCCCAGAAGTTGAAGCTTTTTTGAGATTTTAACCATCGAAATTGCATTGAAAATTGCACTTTTTCCATGAAATAAAGAAATGTAGTGGATCTACAGCTAGCATTTAGCAATGCGGGGGTCTGGGGGCGGCAGCCCCCAGAAGTTTAAGCTTTTTTGAGGTTTTAACCATCGACATTGCAATGAAAACTACTAAAGAGTAAAAGACCCCAAAACTAAAGAGTTGGAGTGAATCTTTTTGTGCTATGGGCCAGCGTAGGCTATTTTATGGCTGCGTTCAAAAATTGGGGTTTTGCGATGATTTATCGTTGCAATATGCTTTTGCCAGGTGGCATTTTCTGATCCGTCGTCAAGAACGACCGTTTCTGATGTGTGTTGCAATTTTAGGGTTGAAAATTGACACACGAGACGCGGATACACTTGCCGTTAGCAGATCATTATTCAAAGTTCCAAATGGTCGACTGTGGCTAATTTTATTATACAGAAACTATAAATTGGCCGAAAATTGCTAATATGTGTCGTTTTTTGCGTTAAAATAGCAATTAAATGCATTTTTAACGTTGTAAAACAAAGAAAACTCATCCCCCCTCCCCGAAATTTTTTTTGGCTACGCCACTGCAGATTGGTGTAATAATGCTTCAACAATTAAAATTAACAAAAAGTGAAAAAATCGTAAAAAATATGTATGCAAAAAAATACAAACAAAAAAATACAAACATGTATGCAGCAAAGCAAAAAATAGTATACTTTGTATTTAATTTTGTATTTTTTACCCTATCTAACTATACAAACATGTGAGACATTAATCAATTAGCACAGAATATGATAATAGACCTGGCATATATATAGGCATGCACAAAGAAAAAAGGCATCTAAGCCGAAAAAACATCAACAGAATGGAAAAAACTTGGAGATTTTTTAAATTTTGAAGGTAGAATTTGTCAATTGTGGAGGTATCAGAAACACTTTTGTCAGCTTTTGAAGTTTCGGAAAGGGGGGGGCTGCGACCCTCTAAGGGGGGGGGGCTCAAATCGCTAAGGGGGGGGCTGCAGCCCACCCAGCCCCCCCCCTAAATACGCCACTGGCCCCCCCCCCCCTTTGGCTCCGGGCCTAGTGATCGACCGGAGGCTCCGGCTCCGGCTCCGGCAAAAAAAGTGCCGGAGCCGGAGAATTTTCATTTTCCAAAGTCCAAACTTTGGCAAAATTTTAAGAAAAAATCGCAAGGTTAACGAAGCGTTTAGTCGGTTACAGGGGCCGTATTCTCAAAATTACCTGCAAGTAAAGTTCTCCTAACTTTACCCACAGGTAAGGTGAAGGTAAAGTTAATTCTGTGGGTAAAGGTAAAGTTAAAATTGAAAACGCGATTAACGTAGACGGTTGAGGTTAAAAATTTGCACAATACATTAACTTTAGCTGCGAAACAAGATAAAGCAGTTTCCTGGCCCGAAAATTAAAGGTATCTATAGCTATCACGTTGGCTTTAGTCAATGTTTGAGAATACGACTTTACCTTCACTTTACCTGTGGGTAAAGTTAGCCTAACTTTACCTGCAGGTAATTTTGAGAATACGGCCCCAGTACTTATATTACTGCAAGTTGTAATGGACGTGACTACCCATCTCTACCATTATGTATTTTTACGTCTCTAATCGACTAAACTCAGCCTAAAAATCAAAAGTTTCTCACACTTATTTCAAGGGGCTGCCGCCCGCAGACCGCTATAGGCTTGTAACTACGTGACATAGGCCCGTATTCACATACTAACACTAACACTTAAGGGGGTAGTGTCGCGAAAGCAGTTTTGCTCATAGGCTGCAAAATGAGAGAGAACTTTTTGATTTGAAATTGTACGTTCACTGAGAAACTACTGAAATGCCATATGGTGTCAAATAAATACTGCCAGACACTAGACTACCAATATCTACCAATATTTTTAACCAATCACCATTTGTGAGCCAGACATGACACAATAGAGACATAAAAGTTCAAAAAATCAAGCCAGATATCAGATTGGCCAGTTTGTGAAGTACATGTAATGTTTTGACGCACAATTTTTTGCCACAAATAAGAAAAATGAAAAATAAAGCTTCGTTTTTCTTTTGATTTCAAAATAAGTGTCTAAATTTTTTACTATTTATCATTATTGCTGTGAGTACCTTACAGGTTACGCACAGTTTCACAGTTCAAACAGGCATTACTCCACAACGACTCAAGCAATTTGCACTAAATTTTGTGTACATGAACTAGAGCATATGTGCTTTTACTTTGTGCAAAGAATCTAACAAAAGGTTTTTTAATTGTGACGAAATTATCGAATGTGAATAGGTTTTCAAAACGTCATTTTTCCGACTTTGCGACTTCACTGCTGACTGTATGCTGCATCAATTTTTCTGAAACTTGGCAAAAATATTTGCCTTAAAACATATTTTTAGAATATATAAATAACAATGCTTATCTTTCACTGAAAAGGTTTTATAGTCGCGCAAAATCGACTGCTTTCGCGACACTACCCCCTTAAAGTTAGTGTAAACACTAACTTTAAGTGCTTCGTAGCACTAATTTTAGTGCTACGAAGCACTTAAAGTTAGGGTTTACACTAACTTTAAGTGTTAGTGTTAGTATGTGAATACGGGCCATAGTGATTTGAGCTCTACATTTAGCTCTGATGTTTTCGACCGCTCAAATTGAGTACAATGTTTGCATGTGTTGCTATTTCGCAAATTTTTGTGTTAAAATAGCAAAAAAGTTTACTTTTACCCATTACACAAAATCGAAAAGTCATTCCCTCCCAAGTTCTTTCCTGGCTACACGACTGATATGTATATGGCTAAATTACAGGGGTCGGGGGGCCGGTAATGCCCGGAAGCTAGAGACATTTACGGCATTGTATCTTCGACAAACTGCAATCTTTTCCTAATTTTTCTACCTTTGGGGGTATATACCCTTCTTGACAATTTTGCAAGGTTTGACTAAAAGGGGGAGGTTCAGACGGACACCCTGAACAGCCCCCTCCCTGTGACTCCTGACTACGCCCTGGGCACCGCAGTCAAAATGCCATACTGGTCAGTTTGACCAAATTGTTGAATTTTAATCAATGTTGGCGAAAATTCTTTGTGAGATCACCCAAAACCGGGACCAGTCAGTGGCTTACCACTGGTCGTATGACTGTGTAAAGAAATATGTATTGAAATGGAGCGTGACTGTTGAAAAATTAAAGAACGTTGTTTCGAAAAAAATTTAAATGAAAAAATACAAATTTTTTCACAATTCTCAACATTTTTTATTTAATTTAATTTTTTTGTAAATCACTGCCTCCGGCTCCGGCTCCGGCTCCGGCATTTTATATCCGGCTCCGGCTCCGGCTCCGGCTCCGGCTCCGGCAAAATTTTACCTCCGGTCGTTCGCTATCCGCCCCCCCCCCTTTGCCAAAGAGGGCCTATAGAAAAAATTTCCGATACATACGTCTCCAATTGACCGAATTTGGCTTAAAAATCAAAAATTTTCCCTTTTTTTCTGGAGGCTGTCGCCCCCAGACCCCTGCAATCCTGTGGCTCCATATTTCTTGCTTTTGTGTTCTATTAAAGCGTGTTTATGTGTATATGGGTGCATTGTACGTTATTTATTTGCTTAATACACTGTTTAATGTATCCTTTTAGATGTCTTATCGTAGCAAAAATTACATTTTTAATGATTTTGTAAAAATGATTTTACAACAAGTGTTGCTTAGAAATGCTGTTTCAATGGAAATTTTATTTCAAAACTCCAAAAAAGGTCCAACCTCTGGGCCTGGGGGCAGTCGCCCCCATTCCCCTGCAAGCAACCACTCTGATTTTCACAATAAGTATTGCTTCGAATTGCTGTTTCAATGGAAATGTTATTTTAAAATTCCAAAAAAGCTCCAGCTTCTGGGGGCTGCCGCCTCAGACCCCTGCAATTGCTATGATTTTAGGACGTATTGCTAACAACTTTTTCAATGCAAATTCACCGTGTAAATTCTACAAAGCTAAACCCACTGCAGACTGTCGCGCCTGTTTGCTACATTATGTGCTCGTTTCACCCTCCCTTCCCCCGGTCGTCGCCCATCAGTACAAGCCCCCCCTTCGCGAAGACCTGGATACGCTACTGCTATGCAATGTGTAAAATAACACATAAAACATAACAATAACAACAATCGACACTACTAAAAAAACGCCTCGCAAAAATTTTGTCACGCTCGCTACCCCCCCCCCCCCCGGTCGACACCCAAGGTGGGCCCCCCTTTGAGAATTCCTGGATCCGCGCCTGGTTTACAATTTTTCAGAATCAAAAGAAAGCACCGTGTTGCTGAAGAAAAAATGGCCAAATTCGCCAGAAACGGCCATTTTTTGACCAAATTCAAACTTGGCCTTAATTTAGGCTTGGGCTTAGACTCAGGCTTAGTATGGAGCTTAGGCTTAGGTTCAGGCTTAGGCACAAGCTTAGGCAATAAAAAAATCGAAATTTTCAGAAAAAATCCCGCCAGCTTAGCCTAGAGTCCTGCCAACTAAGCCTAGACGATGCCTTAAAACATCATAACGCACTCAAAACTATCCATAAACTAGGGGGGTCATGGAAGGGTCCCGAGGGGTCGTAGACGAAAATGGACCTCGGATTCGTGTTCCAGGGCCCAATTTACCCATAGGGACGTCAAAATCCAAATTTCGAAAATTTGACCCCTGGGGACCTTCTCGGCAGAATGCCCTAGGGGGGTCATGGAAGGGTCTCGAGGGGTCGCAGACGAAAATGGACCTCGGATTCGTGTTCAGGAGCTCAAACTACCCCCAGAAACATCAAAATCTCAATTTCGAAAATTTGACCCCTGAGGACCCCCTGGACCCCCTAGGGTGGATACCCTGAGGAGGTCATAGGGGGGTCCAGGAAGGTCCTACGCAAAAATGGACCTCGGATTCGTGTTCAGGAGCTCAAACTACCCCCAGAAACATCAAAATCTCAATTTCGAAAATTTGACCCCTGAGGACCCCCTGGACCCCCTAGGGTGGGTACCCTGAGGAGGTCATAGGGGGGTCCAGGAAGGTCCTACGCAAAAATGGACCTCGGATTCGTGTTCAGGAGCTCAAACTACCCCCAGACAAATCAAAATCTCAATTTCGAAAATTTGACCCCTGAGGACCCCCTGGACCCCCTAGGGTGGGTACCCTGAGGAGGTCATAGGGGGGTCCAGGAAGGTCCTACGCAAAAATGGACCTCGGATTCGTGTTCAGCAGCTCAAACTACCCCCAGAAACATCAAAATCTTAATTTCGAAAATTTGACCCCTGAGGACCCCCTGGACCCCCTAGGGTGGGTACCCTGAGGTCATAGGGGGGTCCAGGAAGGTTCTACGCAAAAATGGACCTCGGATTCGTGTTCAGCAGCTCAAACTACCCCCAGAAACATCAAAATCTCAATTTCGAAAATTTGACCCCTCAGGACCCCCTCATTTTGAGGGTCACGTGACCCGGCCCCCCGAGGGGTCACGG
The DNA here is from genome assembly GCA_030248245.1 of Trissonchulus sp. WLG1_4. NCBI lineage: Eukaryota > Metazoa > Nematoda > Enoplea > Enoplida > Ironidae > Trissonchulus > Trissonchulus sp. WLG1_4. Next base: position 6,205 of record JASANF010012176.1, on the reverse strand, counting down.
GGTCACCAAGGTGGGGGGCACAATCACTCAAGGGGGGGACCCTTCCACCAAAGTTTGGTTCATAAAGCATTTCACACAAAAAAGTGGCAACATAAGAAGCCAAAGGATTAATAATAATAATTAATAGGATATAAACTATCCTAAGCATAATGATAAATATAATAATCCAGTTTTTAATGTACCAAACCCAGTTTCAAATACACCAAACGAAAGCTCATAACCCGCTTATCATTTTTCGGTTAACTCCCAAAACAAACAAAATAACTTAAACTAATTTTAACTTACCATTGTCGTAATCCCCGTGGTGTAGTGGTTAGCATCGAGGAGTCTCACCCCTCTGGTCGCTGGTTCGAGTCCAGCCGGGGGTCGTTTTTTCAAATTATAACTTGGGTTTTTTTTAGAATAACGAAAGTATTGCATTTCGATCACATACTTGCGTATAGATCTAAGGCATTTCTTCATCAAAAATTTTCTCAATTTTTTTGTCCTTTTTGTGATCAGCGTATTTGCTTCACGTACATAGATTTCTAACATACCCGACGCACTAGACTTGTTACATAATATGAACTATACTAAAAATAATGATAATAACAGTTTCTTCATGATACTTTGCAAAAATGTAGTACATCCTGTGGTAAGCACAGAAAATGCATCATTTTTTGATAAAAAGCGTCTGGGGCTTTTCATAGCGGTTTTTGTCGGGGCGCCAAGGACAAAACTACGTCAACTTACAGTAAAGGGGTCATGTGACCCGTCACTTGAAAGCGCTTTGTCTCACCAATCGAATGGTGAAACTCCCAAGTGGCTGCGACCCCCATAACAAAAGTTACGGGGATTTTAAGGGTTTCACACCATAGAACACTTTTATCATAATTAAATCGTAATTACTACATTACGAAGTGTTCTTTTTTTCAAATTTTTGAAGGCGCCATAACTGGCCTTAAAGATTCGGACTAATAATTTTTGAACTCGGACGGACACAACAATAGCATCATTGGATTGCTGGCGAGAAGGGCTTTCAAACAAGGGGTCACATGACCATCTGGCGCTTTAGATTACCCCTAATTAAATATCTCAGGGTACGCTCACGTGACACGGTCATGTGACCCATCATTTAAAAGCTCTAACAATTTCCTGACAAATGACGTTAAAATTATTATTGTACCACTACCGTATCTAAAGTTATGGCCCCTGAAAAGTTTTCTAAAAGGGGCTGACTGTACAGATCACACCATGGGTGATCAAATCCCAAAGAATTGAATTTAGCAAAAATCAAAATCTTTTTTGCTCATTTTTCAAATAATGTGCATAGCACAGACTTCACTTGAAATTAATACGACCTGGTCGAACTAGTCTAAACTAGACGCACTAGACTTGTAATTACAATATTTTTATTACCTAACCTATACTATCTGAATTTGTTTGAAAAAAATGCTATTGATAATAACTCAAATTGTGCTCTAGGTACATAAACCGTTTTTGCACCATAATACAGCTAACTATCATACCTATCGGTTTTCTATTAAGCACTTTTTTGTATCATTGACCCCTGAACATTTAGGGTAATCATGACAGTAATCTTGAAAAAATGAGCACCACAGCCCAATGTCAAAAACCTGAAATTTACCTGAAATTTGCCTACACATGCGTATGTTCTAAAAAATTGAGCTAACTTTTATGTATTAAAATCTGTTTAGAAAACTTTCAGAAGCCAAAAAGTAGCTAACGAAAACTTAGTTTGAAAAATAGTGTTTTTTGTCAATAATGTTGGTCAACGTATTTTGGAAATTTTTTTAGAAAGGTTTGCCTACACATACGACTTTTTAAAAAGTTGCAACTAGCAGTTCGCTATACAAAACTGTTTCCAAAAGTACCAAAAGCCATATAGAATTTTTTGGTATATCGATTTAAAGATTTTTTTCCATTGAAAAATTGGTTAAAAATTCAAGTTAATAAAAATTTGACGTTATATACGTCAAATAAAAACTAGGTTGATTTTAAACTTTTCTTCTTAAATTAACCAACGAAAACTTGACTGAAAAAATTTTAGCACCCAAAATCGGTTATTCAGGGCGCCACCTTAAACGAAATCTAAATTCATAATAATTAAATCAAACAGTTTTGAGCTACATACATCTTTTAGTGACTACCTATAATCACCTCATAATGCGATCAAATCGCATTGTAACTCAACTTTTAACTAAATTTGAAAAAATTTTTAAACAATTTTTATTGTCATACATTAACTTACGTCAGGTACTAGATTTGGTCGAACAAGTCTAAACTAGACGCGCTTGTCAAATTTGAAGTGAAAGTGTCAAATTCAATTTTGAAGTAAAATTTAAAATTTTTTGAAAAAGATTTAATTGTCAAACACTGCTTGACCTCACGTTGTAGATCTAGTCTAACTAGTCTAAACTAGACGCACTAGACTTGTTATTACCATATGAATTACCATATGAACTATCCTAATAATTCTGATAATGATATTAATTCAACTTTTACCAGTCATATAAACATACTGAAAACGCCAAATTGTAGAGCTACAAATTCTGCACTGGATCTGAAACTTTCAAGGTTGTAAGACCTACTATCCTTAAGTTATGACGCCAAAACGCCAAACTTTTGACGTTTAGGCAGCAAAACATGAAGTCGATATATTTTGACGTTTTTCGGCAAGTAAGACAAATATAACCCTAATAATTTTGGTATCACCAGAAAGCTCTTTCTCTGCCCTAACTAACAGTGAAAACTAGAACTTTTTACGCGGCAATTGAATAAAGTTACAGCCTAAAGTACGTCAAAATGACGCAATATTTAGTCAAAACATTTTGACGTTTTTCGGCATATAAGTCAGCGGTGACCTATAGTTTTTTTGGTATCAAATAAAAGCTCTAACCCTTAGGTATCCAACGGCGAAAACTAAATCTTTTTACGCGGTACTTGAAAAAAATTACGGCCAAAACCATGGCGGTGGTCCAGTATTATTAATATTTCAATGTATTTTGACGCTATTGGGAACAGTCAGCCAGAATCTATAGTTTGGTTAGTGTCAATTGAAAGCGCCTTTTCTGAACTATAGAACTGCGGAAACTAGAGAATTTTTGGTGGACCCTAAAAAAAGTTATTCCCTAAACCGTGTTGGCTGAAAAACATCATTATTTGGTCAAAGACGTTTTTCGGTATATAAGTCAGGGTTAACGTATAGCTTTTTTGGTATCAAATGAAAGCCCGTCTTCTGCCCTGTCTAACTTTGAAAACTAAAACCTTTTACGTGGTACTTGAAATAAGTTATGGTCAAAAGTACTTTTTAGAAAAGAATTTTGTTCCAAAAAATTTCTCCTCTACTACTCACACCATAAACGTATTGAACAAAGTTCGAAAAAATTGAAATCGTTATAACTTGCGTCAACCTTGACGTAGAAACACAAAATTGACAGCATTCAACTCAGAATTGAAGGGGCTTTCGGATGATACCTCACATGACGTTTATGGACGCAACGGCCAGTCACGTATGACTATTATTTTTATACTGACCATTGGTCGCCGTTTACGTCATCATGCGACATATCAATTGATAGCTCTTGACAAGCGCAAGCATATAAAACAAATTTCACGTCGATACCATAACCCTAACAAACGTTATGGCTCCTGGAATTTTTCCCTTTAGTGACTACCTATAATCACCTCATATGCGATCAAATCGCATTGTAATTCAACTTTTAACTAAATTTGAAAAATTTTTTAAACAATTTTCATGTCATACTCTAACTTACGTCAGGTACTAGATTTGGTCGAACTAGTCTAAACTAGACGCGCTTGTCAAATTTGAAGTGAAATTGTCAAATTCAATTTTGAAGTAAAATTTAAAATTTTTTGAAAAAGATTTTATTGTCAAACACTGATTGACCTCACGTTGTAGATCTAGTCTAACTAGTCTAAACTAAACGCACTAGTATTAATAATATTAATAATAATATTAATATTAACAGACATTTCAGATACAAAAGGGTTGCCTTTGCTTCGCAACTGGTCGGCAACCCAACAAAAATTATAGCCTTTTTTTGAACATTGGCTTACGTTCACTTCCAAAAACACTGAAAATGCAATTTTCAAGGGGTCATAGCTCAGAAAATCCAAATTTGTGTATAGGTGTTCAATGACAAAAAATGCTTTCCTCAAGGTGCTCTACTCCAAAAAATAGGTCCACTATCCCCCCCCACCAACTGCACTTGATCCCTCTTTTGTCATCTTGCCCTCTAAGGCGGCTAAGTTGGCAGGTGCGACAACACTATTTCGTCGTATATTGTATACGTCTCTTACCAACTGTAACTTCGGCTGCAGTGGCGTAGCCAGGTGGGGGCCCCGGGGGGCCAGGGGCCCGAGCCCCCCCTCAGCGGTTTTGGCCCCCCTCAGCGATTTGGGCCCCCCTCGGATAAAAAATTTGGGTCGCGTAGCACCCCCCCCCCCCCCGGTGAACAAACTTCGAAAAATTTTCGGGCAAAGGGGCACGTTGGCCCCTCCCTCAATTTCATCCTGGCTACGCTACTGTTCGGCTGTCCACAGCATTCTTTCTTTACCCACTGGTAAATTTTGGATCAAGTGCGGTTGGGGGAAGGTAAATAGTGGACCTATTTTTTTGAGTAGAGCACCTCAAGGGAAGCATTTTTTGTAATAGAACACCTATCCACAAATTTGTATTTTCTGAGCTATGACCCTTTGAAAATTGCATTTTCAGTGTTTTCGAAAGTGAACGTGGGCCAAAGTTTGAAGCCAAAAATGGCTATAATCTTTGTTTTTGGATAGTTTTGAGTGCGTGATAATGTTTTAAGGCATCGTCTAGGCTGAGCAAGCAGGATCAGAATTCTCCAGGCTAAGCTGGCAGGATTTTTTCTGAAAATTTCGATTTTTTAGTACCTATATAAGCCTGAGCCTAAGCCTGAACCTAAGCCTAAGCCTCAGTGGCGTAGCCAGGGGGGGGGCGGGGGGCCCCGGCCCGCCCCCCCCCCTCAGCGATTTTGGCCCCCCCTCAGCGTTTTTGCCCCCCCACCCCGCTTGGAGCCATGGGCCGAACCCCCCCTTTTGGCCAACTCATAAGAAAATTTCCGATATGTCTCCAATTGACCAAATTTGGCCTAAAAATAAAAAAAATTCTCACATTTTTTCTGGGGGCTGCTGCCCCCAGACCTCTGCAGCCCCGTAGTTTATTCTGTTTCTTTTTATGATCTTTTATTATTAAAACCTTGAATGTGTGAGTGCATTATGCAGCACCTACTCGTTCGCTACGCTTGCTGGTGTGACGGTCTTACCGGTTTTTGGTTTTAAATGCCTCGCCGCCAAAATTTCCGATACGTCTGATTTTGGTTTCTGAGTTCTATATATGTTTTGAAAGTTTAAAAGTATTATTTTTGACAGTTGTATATATGCTGTTATATATCCGGCATTTTTTTACCGGATGGGGGGCGGGCCCCCTCACTTTTCGGTGCCACCCCTCCACTTTTCGTCCCTCCACTTTTTTGTACCTCCCCCCACTTTAGCTATTCCTTTAAAATGCATTGTCTGCTGAGACGTTCCCTCTCTGTTTCCTCTGTTTCCTTGTTTGAAAAAATTTCTGATACGTCTCCAGTTGACCAATCACCAAATTCAGCTGAAAAATCCATTTTTTTCAGATTCAGCAATGTTTTTCTGGGGGCTGCCGCCCCCGACCCCTGCGACTATGTGGGTTTCTCTTACATGACAACATAGTGCATGAGTGTATATACACATAGAAAAACCAGCGATCTGAATTCCCTAAAAATCACCATCTAAGACTTCGGATGATATTAAGAGGAGTTTCGGACATCTTTATAGGGTATTCGGAGGGTTTTTGGACGTTTTAATGAAAGGTTCAGATGTCCTTAATTTGATTTAAATAACTTCTAAATACAGTCTTAAACTTTTTGGTTTGAAATCAGACAAATTTTAGACATTCTTAAGATGTCACTGTTGATTGGTTCATCAATCAGTGCTCCCAACCAATCAATTTTAGCACCTTAATCTCGTCCGAAAATTGTCTTAACGTTTTTATTTTAAATTTATACAAAATTAAGACACATTAAAAATGTCTAAATTTCATCTGAATTCTAGCTAAATTACTTGTTCAATAATTTACAAATTTTTCGGACAAAATTAAGACATCCGAAGCTTTCATTCAAACGTCTGAAAA
>JASANF010012175.1:0-21074 GCA_030248245.1 Trissonchulus sp. WLG1_4 | reverse complement strand
ACCTTGAACCTATTTTGAAATGTTCAGGTATCGTTATATAAATGTCATCTTCTTCTGCTGTCATTGCCTAGCGAATGAGCAACTCTGCCTAAATCCAATTATTTACAAATCCTCATAAGATGGTGTCACAGCATTTGCCTTAAAATTTAATATATATTCCACATATTTTCTTTAAAATTACTGTGAAATGCTTTCTAAAAATCCGTTGCTGTAATTTATTGTGTACAAACTGTTCAATAAAGTATGAAAGAAAGACAAGTAAATTTACTTTGTTCATTACTATAAAAATTTCCATTACAAAAATTCATTGTAGCCATAAAAGTAGGTCCAAAGTTATTAACTATTAAACTTGAGTGAACTCGAATCACCAAACCATCATTACTCAACATATACCACTCAACAAGCTCTTCTGAACAAGGTTAGATCAAGACCATTTCATGTGGATGAATTAAACATAATCGTCGTGTCAATTTCTCTCAACTAGAATTTGTCCTTGTCTCTGTTCCTATGTCCTCAAGGATTTCGTGTGAAGCCGAGCTTGCGTATCTTTAGCCGAGGGTACCTAATCGAGTTCCTATCCTCTTCTTTCCTATTATGTACTCTTTCTTCGTCTCACACGTGAAATTCCAGGATTTCTTTGTTATTTTCAGGACAAGTTTCGTCGCGAATACAAGTGTCTCCTGCTGAAACTGTGCGGTCGACACCAGGACAATTTTCTGTGCACCTGCGCTCGCCCGGAGGTCACGCTTCAGGTAGCAACAGCCATCTGCAATGCCGGCTCCCAGTGGAAACAGGGCGCTGCCGGACATTGTGACCACAAACTATATATAGTGGAAACCTACGTTAGTCCAATTTTTTGACGAAGATGACTACTTGCAGAAAACTTAGTTTAATATCCGATAGTCAGAAATTTCATCTAAATATATTAAAAGTTGCATGGCTTGGCTTTAGAGGTGATGAAGTTACCGATTTACGAAAAAACAAGGAAAAGCACCGGCTGGTGCTGTTAGCGAATCTGAGACTGGATAAGTCAACTCTTAAGTGAAAAATCTAAAGTTTATACGAAAAATGAATGCTTTCCCAATTGAAACAGAAATTTTCGGGCTAAACAACTTGACAAACTATAGTAGTAGGTATGAAAATCTTCATACTACATACTATTATCATCATAATTTGATATTGATTCGACAGGATGCGGGTTTTTTCTGAATTAATCGATGTCTTTAACGATACGTTCTCCGCCATGACAGCAACCTGAACTCTTGTTTGACATAACATTACATTGTTAAATAAATGTATGTTCAGGTAGATTCATTAATTCAGCTATATGCATTCAACTAGAAAATTTATGTACCTAGTTAGGATGCCCTTACTTTTGAAGCTATCACTTCGTAGCCTGGTATGGTATCATAACAAGGAAGAGCTAAATCAAGTTTAGCTACCCTGTGCTCGAACACCTTATGGGCAGATGTAAAAAAATGTCGATTAGCGTTCAGCTGGTGAAATTTCAAATATCACCAGATAATTTCAAATAACAAATTTCAAACCAAATATCACTCACAAACGTTATGACATTCTTTAGCATTTTTAATGCGGTGATTAATCATTAGGTTTGACCTTGACCCCAACGTTCTCAAAACCACAAGATTTTTTCCATGAGGTTAGCATTAACAAATTTTACCAACCGACCAATTATGAGGCCGCTCCGTGATGAATGGCTCTGTGCAGAAGCAGATTAAGTCACGTGACCTGATGATCCGAAATGGTCTATCTAGTTAAATGAATCGTTCATCGTTTCAAGTAGCCGAAAGTTCGTGACCACTTTTAATTTCAACAGGAAAATTGGCACAAATTCTCCAGCAAAACACTACCCCTTAAAAGTCAAAAACTTGCTCCATATAAGACAGTTCACCACCTTCGACCGTTAGCATTATTTTCGGATTTTGACCTTTTTCAACTCAAGTTAAACCTTAACTAACGTTCAACCACAAACGACAAGTCTAACATGAATTTCTTTATTAAAATCTTACAAATCCAGACTTAGTAATGCAGTATCACACATAGGCTGGTATTCACAAGCTAACAACTATCAACGATTTCTCCTCAAATACTGAGTTTAGCGGATTCTATTATCTTTTGTGATTAGCATTCACAAAAACATTTAAATCACCATCCAATGAGTCCATTATAATGTCGAAAGTCAAATACAATTAAGTAATAAATTAAACAAATAATACGCTAAACATTTTGATGACCGAGACTTTAAGCAAAACATACTGATGTTTTTTTTAAATTTTCAAAAATTCTACTAATCATGTTGAATTAGTTGTTAGTTTGTGACTACCTTGCACAAGCAACGCATGGGGAGCTAACAGACACACTCTGTGACACAAACACGCACACACACTGTGCACAGTACAGCACAAACCAAAATGATGCATAAATGAAAATTAAGTCACAGAAACAGTGTTCATATCATAGCAACATTTGCGTTAACAATTTTAAGGCCAGTATTAAATTATTTCTTTAATATTGCAGCGTTATCGTTATCATTTTTTCACCGAAAACTGTTATCGTTATCGAAAACTTATCGTTTAATAAATAAGAAATTAGTATTAGTTTAATAAATAAGAAAAAAACTAGCTTTAACCTAGAAATCTCAACCTTTGCCTCTTTGTCTTCGTCTCAACCTTTGCGAATTCTGGTAACTAATGCAAAAACGTGACGTTAACAGAAATTTCTCAGATTCAGTGAAAGAAAAAAAACCTATTCTTTTTTTCTTTTAGCACTCTAACCTTAAATAAAAACTTTTAGGCTTGTTAGCATACATGGGCGTGGGGGGGATTGCTCCGCCCCCCACCCAACCACGCACCCCCCCTCCCAGACAGGTCCGCTCCTCCCCCCCAGATGTTTTGAAGGAAGCTCACGGGGGAGCAAAAATTGGTGGCTCACGAATCGACGGCCCCCCCCCCCCCCCAGACTTCCTCAGCTGCACATGTGTGCTTGTTAGATGTTACTTTGGTAGAAATTTTGTCACTAAACATGTCTTGAAACAGAAAGCGTTAACTTTTGGAAAAACCGCCAAAATTCAAGTATTAACTGACCTTACACACCAAAAACAATAAATTAATATTTATCAATACATATAACTTAAAACTGAAAGTGATTGCTTAAAGGTGAACAAACAGAAAACACCTTACTTTCATACTAAGACAATATTAAGTAGAATCAAACAATAATATATGCACAACAGCGGTCAAATTCGAAGAAGGGACCAAATAGATTAATTTTTTTACACAATGTAATAACTATTGGCACAATGAATTTTCAACTTATTTGTTTTAACTACCTTAGAAATTTCTCCAGGGTCAAATTTCCTATAATTCTAACGAAAAAAAGAACATTTCGGGTGGAATTCTAGAAGGGTGATTAAGTTAGTCAGTGATTAAAAGAATAACGTGCGTGTTGAATGACATCAGGCGAGTCTATTCTCAGCGTGTAGAATTCGTAATGACAAAACGTAATGAAAGAACGTTTAGCGACTGATTAAGTTAGTCATTCGCTAATCACCCTTCTAGAATTCCACCCTTCGTTTTTAAGACAAGTGGATCTGATTTTGACGTTCTTTCTTCTTTTATACGACGACTCTTTTTTTTATACAGTAAATATATCTGCTTAAAAAGGCTTAGATATGCAATTCTAACTTACTAAGTAATATCAGTGTCAAGTGCAACCGAAAAATATCACACATAGCAAAACAATACAGAAGTAATATAAATATAATATAATAATATAATATACTTAAATGCACAATAAGAAATCACAAGTATTCTCAATAATAGGTAATTAATACATATAAATTCCGTAATAATTACATAAACAAATAATTGTATATCATATAAATAGATGGAAAAACCCTATAATATGCCTATATAGCCTGAACAGAGCTACGAGCAGAAGCTAACAGCTCTGCCTCGTAGTTCGGTTCTGACTGCTAGGTACTAGGTTGGCCGGCTTAGCCTAATTCGTAGCAGCAGCAGTAGCAGTCGCAGTAGTGTTGATAGTAGAGTCAAAATCTTCATTCTGAAACCTAGTGTTCACAATGCCGCCAGTGGATTTGTGTTGAGTGTTTTTGCTCGACTTAAAGCCCTTTATAGCCGAGGGTACCGTGTTACTCGCAAAACCAGAGGGGGCAGCAGTGTTGGCGCTGTGGGCCCCCCCTCCGGTCGGCAGTTGGTGTCGATTGTTCACAGCTGAGGAGAAGACGACCATTTCTCTGCTTTCAGCCAAATTGGGCAGGGGGGCACGCCGGTAGCGGAGGAAGCCTTATGCGACCGGCCGGGCCCTCCTGTTTGTTTCAGTCGCGAGCCGGGAGTGCCCGCCATGGCAACCCCAGAGACCCGGGCGGCTCGTCCTCTTGCTGAGAGTCCAGCAACAGTTCCTCTTCACTAGAAGCTGCCGCCCCCGCCGCCGCCACACGAGTCCCCCGAACCTTCGACGACTTAAGACGGACGCCCCGGGCCCCCCTGTGCGAAGACGGGGCCACCATTGCGAATCACAACCGACAGGCCCGGGGGCTTAGGGGGCCTCGGGGGCGAAATAACCGGGGGCCCCGGTTGTTCAGTAGCCGCAAGCGATTTGGCCTTAAATCCACCGCAGTTGCCAGCGTGCGAATTTGGAAACGATTGTTGTTGCTGTAGGGGGCGAGGGGAGGGCGAGTCACGCACAACCGAGATATGAGTCACAGCGGAGGGGGGGCCGGAGTTTTCTGTGACGTCGTTGGCGGCGGCTGTCTCAGGCGCAGAAAGGGGGCCTGGCCAAACAAATCTGTGCCACTGCTCAGCTGGGGAGGGGGGGCGGCGGCGGGTTTCGGGAGGACCGGAGGTGGAACGGGTTTCACCATCAGCGGCTGCGCTGGCTGACTGCTGAGGGGGGCGTTGAGAAAAAGACCTCTTTTCGGCCGAATAGCTGGCCCCAGCAGGGGGGGCCGAAGTAACCGGATTCGTCGCACCGGAGGGGAAAGGCATACTTTGTCGCCACCGGGCCCCCCCTCCCCAGGCCGGCCGGATTGTAGAGGGGGCCTCCGTCCTGGGGTGACATAATTAGGGTGCTCGCATCCGAAGAGCTGGGCGGGCTAGCCTGTAAGTCCAGTTCGTCATCGTCCAACAACGGCCGTTCCCCCCCGCACTCATAATCCGCCGCCGAGCTCCGGTAGCTGGGACTCAGGCTGAGCACCGTACTGCCACCCCCTCCCAGCCGGTTGTCCGGGGGGCTGCCGGGGCTACTTAAACCGCTCAGGCCAGTGCCCCCTACCAGATCTTCTTCGCTAGCAAAATACTGATAGCCCGCATAGGCAGAGGGGGGCGGTCGGCCCTGAACTATTTCCTCTTCCTCCTCAAAGTCCCCTTCGTAGTCGGCCCCCCCAGTGGTTCCTCCGGCGAGCAGACCCGACCCCCCCTGGCTGGCCGACAGCGTGGGCTCACTTCCCGGCTCGTTGATGTTCAGGTCCTGGTGGAAGGGGGGCAGGTCTCCGGTCTCCTCGGCCGAATGCTCGCCACTCTCGTCTGTGGTGGTCGTCTGCATGTTGCGCTGAAATCAACAAATTCCATTTTTGATATTTTTTACCACCTCACGGTTACAGGGGAGTTCGAAAACTACGCAAACCAGACTCAAAACTTCTGCAGGCCAAGAGAACTGCCCTCGGAAACCGGACTCAACCTTCTGCAGGCCAAAAGAACAGTTCAGTGGCGAAACAGCAGCCCATATATAGGTCATGCATTATATACGTGTGTTAGTGTTCATGTGTCTGGCTGTGGGGAACCACAAAACATTTGATTCTCAAATAATTCAACTGAATGCTCAATGCTGAATGCTCAACTGAAGGCTGAAATCTGAAGGTCTGAAAATTTTCCAAAACCTGAGCTGAGTTAATTTTTTCACAAAAAACGGATTTGCAAAAAAAATGCAAAAAAAGTTTCCAAACGTTCCGCAAAATTGCGAAAAACATTTTAATACGTCGCCAGTTGGTTAAAAAATGTGCCAAATTATTATCATAATCATATGAATAAATTATCCATCAATGTTATAAAAATGAATGGAATGTTTTCGAAATTGCAAAAAAAATTTCAAAACAAAACAAAAACTAAGTTGAAAGTAAACATTATTGTAACTTTGTCAACGAGAATCACACAGCGCAAGTTAGCACTAGTTCAGCATCGACTCAAGCTATCGTAACTCAATTGTCCATTCGGCTTGCAAAGTTACGAAAATCACCCCGCATGTGCACATCTTTTTGTGTCATCTGCGAATTTTGACGACATTTACCTAAATCAAGTGACCAAACCTAAAACGGGCATCCCACTGCAAGTATGACTCAACTCTAATCCTACCAAGAGTACATGGTAGGAACAGTATGACACTCTTCTTATTATGCCTTCGGGCGTGCGTCCAATGCGAAGCGCGAAATAACCCTTTTGTGTACGGTTTTGAGGGGGGGGGGCACCCCCCTCAACTGAAGACCCTGTACTGAACTGAGGGTGGGCACCCCTGCGACTTAGTGGCTTACTCGTATTTTTGTTATTAGCTATCATCAAAGGCTGTGCACGCGAGTGCATTTATATGCCTATCTAGTGCCCAATCTGATGTGACGTAATGCTTCTGAGTTCTGACGTGATTTGATTTTAATTTCTCGGCTAAATTTCTAATACGTCTCCACTAATTGACCAAGTAAGGTCTAAAAAGTGAAAAAATACCCAATTTTTTTGTTTTTGAGGGTTGTCGTTTTTAGACTCCTGCATCCTTGTGGCTTACTGTTCTAAAAAGCTATAAGATTGCAAAATAGATCCAAATTTTGGAAAAAAATCCCATTCTTAGGCAAAAGTTGGAAATTTTGTGGTTGTTCTGAGATTAACTGCCCAAGATGTCGGGACAAGACCACTAAAATTTTGAAAAATCTGGGACATGCCCTCCCGGACTGAGACCCCATGTATATACAAGCATAGATGTAACAGCACCAAAACTTTACGTAACCCCCCCCCCCCCCATTGGTCTACTACATTTTGACCCCCACTCTCAAAAAAATCAAAATTAATACCCTTTTTGGGCCAAAAATCACCGATTTCAACAATTTTTGACCAAAATTTGAGTGAAAATCCTATTAAATTTCATGAAAATGCCAATTTTTTCAAATTTTGGCTGATAATTTTTTCTCGTTACACCACTGTAAGATAACGCTAACTAGCAACATTGCTGCAGCGCAACGGTACTGGAAAGCAATAATGTAATTTTGACGAACGGAAAATAAAAATGACGACAGAAGTTTAAAAATGACGCCAGAATGATGAAATCCTATTTAAAAAAACCCTGGTTCGATACCCCGTACTCAACTCAGGGAGGGTACCCCCCTCAACCGAACACGAGGTACTAAACTAACGGGGGGGGGGGGTACGGCAAGGTTTTTCTCAGTGTCTTGAAATGAGAGCGGAAACACCCCTCAAAATCGTACATAAACGGGCTATTTCGCGCTCCGCAATTTCGCCTTGGACGCATGCCCGAAGGCATAATAGGAAGTGTCATACTCTTCCTATTATGTACTCTTGATCATACCAAGTACCAACCAACCCTTCAATCAATCGCCAGTGGCCCTAGTTCGATTCCCGGCGCCTCCTTATTTCCTGCTTCCAAAATAGGAAGTATGGTCTTTCCTTCCAAATACGGACCAATTTCAATTACCTGCAAGCTACTACACGAGCCAATCGAGTCCGTATCCGCGTCCTTCCGTCGCAGCTGTCTTTCGCCACTGGACAGCGTCACTGGTTCTTCCTTTGGCTCCGGGGGCTTGGTCACGTGACCCGCCGAGCTAGCTGATACATCTTCGTCTTCGTCCGTATCCACCAGTTTCAGATATCGAGTCTGCTTGCTCAGGCTGCCACTGAGATTGGTGAAAGTGCTGCTGACAGCCACCAAGCCCCCACTGGATACTGCAGGCTCAGTTGCTGTCGTTGTTGCTGTTGTTGTTGTTGTTGTTGCTAGTGGTTCTACCAAGGACCGGGAGCCTTTACGAGTGCCGCCTAAACACAAATACTATCTATATCACTGGAATTATTCACGAAATTTTGTAACATTTTCGTAAAAAAAGGTGCCACTTTTACTAAATGTCGCCCAAATTTTCGGGACCCTCTCCCCCCGGCCCCCCAATTTTTGGGGATCCCCCTATCCAACCCCCTTCATACATGTATGCCTTACACTACGAATTACTGGCTTTATTGCAATAAATAACGAATTGCTAAAGTGTATAATTTTTTCATACTAAAAAGGACAGACGCCACTTTACTGACAAGCCGCAACTAGAAGGATCACAAAACCTTCCTAACTAACAACCACTTACTGGCACCCACCCCCCCACAGATCGTTATCGAAGATCTGTGGTGACTAAGAAACGAATATGAGTCAATATCATTGCAACTAACCGTGCTGCACGGTGCTTGGCGGTGGCATTAGTGAACTGTTGCTGACTTCGTTGTCTTTCGGCTTTGCTGCATTCGCACGGCTTGAAGCACCTGAAAGAAAACAAAATAAAAAATCTGGAAATAAGTTGAGGGCGTAATCAAAATGGCAACTACGAAAGCCGAAGGAGGGCCTTTAGGTCAAAGGTCAACAATCCAGAAACACGAGGCATGAGAAGTCTTGTAGTACTGGGGCGGTCTTTATTCGCGCTGTCAATTTTTATGAGATCTTTAGTTCTGAGTAAATGTCCGATCAGCCCTATAACTGGCTATTACCACTTACGATGCGGATCAAAGGGCGCGGCTCCAAACGGGTCAGTTTCATCCATGATTAAGCTCTCACGACTTTTCACATTGGACGTGCCTAGAACAGGGACAAAGTATAGCGTCCAAGCAAAACTACGAGTAGCAGTATTAATAGAATATACACAATATTATGTAGTGCCCCAAAAACTGATGAAACAATGAAACACAAATCGTCATCAATTTTACAACCAAAGTCAACAAAAATTGAAAATAATTCCGGAGAAAAATTTGCCGAATATACTATATATACCACAAAATAAAATGTAGATCTATATAGCGTAACATCTACATATATTTGACGCAAAAATTCCTTCACCCAAAATCTCTACAAACCGAAGCTGCCTCCACAGCCCCAGGGCCAACCAACTCACTGCTCGCCGATCCGCGTCTGGGCAGCCGATCGAAATTCTTGCCAAACGATGCATCATCTAGATCCGGCTGGGCAAAGGGGTTCCAGCCGGCGGAGCGGGCCAGGGTCCCCCCTCGGGAGGAGTCACTCTCGCTCTGCAACGAGTCCCCGTCTTCGACCACCGTGGGTTTGGCGAGGGGGGGCGGGGGTTGGCTGCTGGCCCCAATATCCCCCGGCATCGAGCCCCCCATCTGGGTTCGATCGCGGCCCTCCAGACTGATCAGTTCGGCGCACGACTGAGGGAGGGCGGCGGCGGTGGGCGACGCCGAGGTGCTGGAATTCAGGGCGCTGGGGTTGTAGGGTCTGGAAAAAAATTTTGGATATTTCACAGAATATCAGAAAGCGAGATTGCTTCAGCTAATATCTAAACCTCCACTCTCGTACCGGCTCGGTATAGTTACAGCCAAACTCAACATATTATAGTCGAGCTCACGATCTAAGCTTACAAGTTTACAGTACTAAGCGCAGAAAGAAAAACGCACATTTCACAGATTTAATAATTTTACTTGCTAAATGTCGGCTCAAAAATTATACTGTCAAACTTTAAAAAAACTTAAAAACAAACAGTAAACTTTAGTACACTTACAGTAACAATGCAGTTTATAAAAAATAAAAAACAGAGAGAAAACAGGAAAAATAAGGCCAAAAAAACAAAAAAGTCTACCTAAAAGCACTGCGTCGATTTCCCAGGATAGCCGCAGTGGTATCGCTGACATTTCGTCTATGAGTCAAATAATGCCCAGGGGGGTTATTACGCCCAGCACCGGCAGAGGGGGGAGGGGAATTGCTACTGCGTTCCTTCAGGGAACAGGTGTCAGGGGGGGCCGGCCAGCCGTCGTCGGGGGACCGGGGGGAGCCCAGGGAGAGCAGGGGGGGCGTCAGGGTGGCGGGGGGCGGAGGAGGGGCAGGTTGCATAGTCACAGTCCGACAATTGAACGGGCTTAGGATGTTGCTTTTGTCAGAAGCATCGTTTGCTGAACATATAATATTTATATACATACTGCTTTGACTATAATCTAGTGACACTTTAAGTAACATTTCAAGCGAAAAACCTAAATTTGAATTTGTCTAGTCGTATGCTCCAGCTTTCCTATTTGGTAAAAATTCAACGTGACTATTCTAACAACATTGCCAAACTTTGCGAAACTCAAATCTAACATTTTGCAACTAATAGCTGTACTCCACTACTCTTGAATTAAATTAGTTCTTTTGGTAATCAAATCACGTTCACGTGCTTAGTTTTTCACGTTTTCACTGTCCAGCAATTATTGGTTAAAACTGAGCTATCATTATTTACATTATAAAACCATAATATTGCTGCTGTTTTGCTATAATGCCATCCATAGGCATTACGCTGTTTCTAGTCTACTTTGCTGCCCTAGATTTTGCGCACCTTTTCATCACAATATCACCACAAATTCAACTATTTATTATTGTCACCTAATAAAAACACTGCCCTCAAACATCCCTATTCATAACGAAACACACCCAAGGGCGGGCCACTGCTGAAGGAGGCGGAATGCGAGGGCGCCATCATGTCTACCCTCCCCCCGGCACTGGCGTAGTGTGGCTCTCCACTGGCTCCGCTCGTGGCACCGTCTACGGGAGGGGCGGCGCTGGTGGGCAGACTCAGGGGCGCCGAGCCGCGCAGGTCCGGATTGGATACGGACTCGGTCATCTGGAGAAATAAATAGGTTAAAGTCTGACCCATAAAATGCTGGACATTGAGGGTGGATTTCACAAAGGTGGTTTTACTTTTCCGTATAGACGTTTTATTATAATTTACATTTTACACATAATTTCATTACGAAATATCTCCTGTTTGTTACGAATTTCATAGATTTCATGGATTCGTGAAACCACCTTTGTGAAAACCACCCTGAGAGAAAACAGGCTGCGTGATTTTAGCAGCTATTAACGATTCAGTGATTAAATATATATATATATATATATATATATATATATATATATATATATATATATATATATATATATATATATATATATATATATATATATATATATATATATATATATATATATATATATATATATATATATATATATATATATAATATATACTTATTAAAACTACATAAAATTAATACCTATCAAAACAGCTGTGGCGATAAAGCACCATCCTGCGGTGATTTATGAAGTTCTAATAGCTGTCGTTTATCTCGTTTATTTTTCTACATCATACGATATAGGACAAATCAAACTCATAGATATCTGAGGGGAGACGGGGAAAGTACCCCCCCAAAAAAAAGAAGGCCCGATATGGAAGGTCCCAACATTCCAACAAAAAATAATAAAACTGGAAATTTCCGCGAAAACCTAATGAGCAGGCGTTGGAAAATTCAAAACGCCGTATATAACCGTTTAACCCTTTCGCTAACGATAGATTCCCCATGTAATGCCGATTTTTCAAAATTGCTTCGATTAAAGTGTTATTTGGTATATCAATAGTCTATGACCCTCTAATTTAGAAAATTGAGGTCTCGCCGTCCCTAGCTAATTATTAGCTAACCCGTCAATTGACGGGGCAGGCATGGGCCACAGGCATATACCGCTCCCGTCATATAACGGGAAACGGATTCAACAGCCAAACGAACAAAAACTGTTATTCTGGATACAAAGGCCAAAATACTAGCACAAGGAAAATCAAAAATTAACATAATATCAAAAAGTGTAAAAAATGTAAAAAAGTAAAAGAAAATAAAAAATAGATCCAAACCAATCCTCACCCGATTGCTACTACCGCCCGAGCCCTGTGCCCCCTGGGTCCGGGGTTTCCAGGGCAGAGCGCCACCCCCAGCCGTGTGTCCCACCTCGGTAGTGGCCAGGGGCAGGGGTAGGGGTTTGGTGGGCACCCCGAACCCCCGGGGTCGTTCCCTTGGGGTCACCGAGGTCACGCGCGTATCCCCGCTGTTGCCCGGTCCCGGCGACCCCCCGTGCAGCTGGTGACTATTGTTATTACTGGCCGATCCATTGTTGCTAGTACCATTATCATCATCCAGTCGGCTGAAATTAATCCAAAAAAATTAAATTAATCCAAAACACAAAAAACTATATGGGGCGATAGTCACGAAACAACTTTACAAATGACCAAAACACAGCATTATTAACAACACAAAATGGCATGTTTTTGAGACACTCGACAGTGCACATGTGCAGGTCACACATGTGCACTGTGCAGCTGAGGAAATATGGGGGAAAGCCGGGATGTGGGTGACTACGCGAATTTTCTAAAAAAAATCTGATCTGGGGGGGAGCAACCTTTTCTGGGGGAGGACCAACCCATGGATGCTCGTGGCTGTGGCTAATATTCAGGCAGTAGTAAGGACGACAAAAGTGAGGGGCAGGGTAACACAAAAAATGCCAGCCCCTAGTTTTGTAAATGGCTGATTTGAGTAATCTTCAAGACTCAGAACCAAAGGCCTATTTTTAAAATGGATTAAACGGATTACATTAAAACTTGTTTCGCAAATAACTGATGATGATGAATGATGGTGGAATTATTAATTCAATTATAATTTTCAACACCCAAGTATTTATAACTGATGGTGAAATCATGAATCCAACCATAATTTATCATACATACCCAAGGGCGGACGGTGGGGGGATATAGGGGACATATCCCCCCTTTTGACCGGAGCAAAAGAAAATTTTTTGGAGGAGCCGTATACCAAAAATGGCCGTAAATTGATAAATTTTCTATTTCCTCAATTTTTTTATCATCAAAGCCTATGCATGCATGCCTATATATTGCCTAACCAACTCGCTGAGGTAACTTCGCTTTGCGGTTACATCTCGCTGGGGTTGTTAAATGGTCACGGTTCAACATTACATTACATCATGCTACATCCACTTGTGTAATACACTGTCTCCTACTCTGATGTGAGGTTCCCATCTTTTGTTTTAAGTTTCCTGTCTAAAAAATTTCTAAACCGTCCCCAGTGTCGACTAAATACGGCCTAAAAACTGAAATAATTTTCCAGAGGGCTGCCGCCGTCACCCCCTGCAACTGTTTGGCTTTGTTTAACATAATATTAACTTTCCATATAATTAAATTTCCCTTAATTGCTGTCATTATTCAAATCGTATTGTACCGCAAATTGTTCGCAGATTTTGTATTTTAAAGAGTGAACAACCAATAATATCATCAGCTTCGCAACTTAGGCATATGTGTGTCTGTATATGTTTTTTTATGTTGCTGATCTCATTTTTTTTGCAAATTCGCAATAATTGGCGTAAAAATTTTCAAATCATATCGCAAAATTGTGAAACAATTTTGACGCAGTAGGGTCCAGTTGTTGGTTTCTGTGGCTTACCCAAAAAAAATTCAAATACGTCTCCAGTTGACCAAATTCGGCCTAAAATTTACAAAAATCTCCAATTTTTTTTGGGGGCTGCCGCCCCTAAACCCCTGCACCTTTGTAGTTTAATGATGTAGCATTTTTAAAGAGTTTTGTAAGTGTTAGAGTTATAACGTCCTCCATAAGTGCACAAAATTTTCTAAATATATATCAACTTTCAGATGAATTATCAAGCCAAGCCAGTAAACTTCAATCTAGTCCGTTTAATCCACATTAGGAATTGGCTCTAAGCTTATTAACCCTACTAATCCAATCATCTCCTTCGTTCCATACCATTGTGGAATGTCAGCAGGGTTGGTCACACGATTGGATTTTTGTTCGTGCGCAGCTCGCAGGCGGCGAAGCTCTGATATGCTTGGGGCTGCGGTTTTCTAAAAAATAATAATTATACAAAATAATTTAGGGAAACAAAATTTATCTAAATATATTCCGCTTTTCTACACACATACGCTGAAAAAATACAAAGTCAAAGATTGTATTGCAATAAACTAAGGACAAATAACTAATAACTAACTAATAACAGAAATAACAGGACAGGCAGAAAATGTAAACTGGCTAGTCACACGCAACGTTAAGGCAAGCTTAAATACAGCTATGCTGAGATACGCTTCGCATAAACGGATCAACTGGCGCAAAAACAAAATGTCTTAATCGCGATTCACATTTTTCACTGAATTTACAATAATATTTTTCCCTTTTCCGCCTTATGCTGCTCACTTTTGAGTACACAGCTACATTTTAAAAACTTGACTATATCATCTACAAAACTACTTGTATTGGCTTACAGACCCAAACAATTATGAACCTGGCTTCATCAACAATTTATTACATTTTCTGACATTTGAGCCATCATATAACTATTTCAAATTTTTATCTAGAATAAAATAATGAACCTAGAATTAATGAAACCTACATGCAAATTTGGTACTGGATTTTTGCGGTTGGCTAATTTGAAGGCGGCTGCTGCAACTTGATAAATATCCGGACGGGAATCGGGATCCGGCTCAAGCATATATCCTGAAATCCCGACAATTACTGACAATTATTAAAAAATGGATTTCAGTTAATTAAAAATTTAATAAACCTAAACCAATTACACGATAAAAATGCAAATCCAAATATCTGCATTTGCGTGCGAAATTCAATTGAGCTTAAAATTGTTCTGCCGCCAACGAGCTCGTTACAAACTCGGATTAACGGTAGCTAGAATTTAGCATGAATTAGCTTAAATAACTCGACATAAAAAATTACTATTTATATAATTTCTTGAATTAGCCCTAATGTTTATATTTTACTTGATGAAAATAAGCCATCCAATTTAAACTGCAATCTCAAGTCAAATGCCAATCTTACGTCATGACTGAGAAAGAATCAAAAAGGCAATCGACTCAAGCAATCGACTACTAGTGTTTGGAAAGATAACTGTCGGCTTACGGATAAGGCCCTGCAGAAGGTCAGAGTATTTCGGGGATTGGGGAATTTGATAGGAGCAGTTCTGAATTGCCAGGGCGCTCTCTCCGAACGGAAGGCCAAAGTAACACAGCTTGAAGAGCATGATTCCCAAAGCCTGAAAAATTAACCACTTTAATTATTAATAGATTTTGATTTTAATTAATTTGATTGAACAAGGACAAATCACTAATAATACTCTACGCCGAGACACAAGGCGAAGTTTATTACTTAGCGAATATTATATCAGTTTGTGACTACTGACTACCGATATAGAAGAGTTGTAGTCCTTAGCTTTGTCATTAGCAGTTGCTCTGTGAAAAATTACCCGACACGACAACTTACAAAGTAGGCTCAAAAAATGACTTTATTGCAGTCAAAACAGAGTCATTTCAGCGAATTCCGCAAGTTTAATGTCCAAATCTAATTAATCGCACAGCATTAAGGTGGTAGTTACGTTTTCGACAGTTTTTATAATGTGCTATAACTTTTGATTGACTCAATGAACTTAATAGCTGTCTTTTTCACGTTATATAAACTACTTGACTGAAACTACACTTATGCACATTATCTAGCTTAAATCTGTAACAAGCTAGTCAGCAGACACTGTTAAAGTAGTCAAATTTTGTGAATTTTTGCATTTTTCATGTTTTGCTTGTAAAATTGACAGTGTAATTTCAAATAATTTCATTCTTTACACCAACATGGCCAATAACAGGGAAAATTTCAATGCTAAGTTTGGTGTATTTATATGATACAAAAACGAAGTTACGCACCTTCAATTTTGAATTTTTTCAAATTTTTAAAAACATACGAATTTTTTAATTTAATTTTTTCGCGAAATAGGTTAAATTAATACAAATAAAGAAATTGACACATCAAAAATTGTCTAAAAAAACATGTAAAATAACGCATGAAAAGATTGCAACATCAAGACTTGAGATTTAGTCCACGAAGTACATTTTTACAGATTTCTGTAAATGAAATTGATGTAACGCAAATAGCTGTAGTAAAATAGACAGGTACTGCGTTTAATTTTTAAATCCTATAATCATCAAAAAAGCCAGAGTGTTTTAAAACACTTTAAATTCCATACCCAAATATCAGACTTTGTGGTGATGGAATGACCAGCATAGAGGTCAACCATTTCAGGCGCTCGATACGACAAAGTCGTGTATCTGTAATCAGATAAAATATATACAGTAAGACCTCTTAAAATAAATAAAGTTTATATACATTTTTTTCTCTAGCTACTATTCATTACGAAACCAACACCCAGCTCAAACGTGACCATACTATTAGCTGCTATACAGGGACTACAATAACACTGATAAACACTGACTGATAAACAGTCCAACTACATTCGCCATGATTTTACCTTGGATTTCTTAACAATTCACTATTTCATGTAACATACGTCAGGTTAACGGACTTTATCTACACCACAAATGCATTTTCCGTCAGACGAAAATTTTGCAGGGGGTTGTCTACGATCAACAGCATTCCTAAGATTATAGTAAATAATATAATCTTGATTCTGCTGCACTAAGTTATCAAACAACAACAAACTATGGTAAATCTAATCCGATCCTGATTCTATGAAAAAGCAATAAACTACTAAACAGAGAAGAGTCCAAAATAATGCAATTTAGTACTTATTAATTTCTTCTTCGACTAGATGAATGGGGTGGGTCTGAGTGGAGAGGACCTTGGACGTGGCGCTGCCGAAATCGCACAACACCATGCGACCATCCTCTTCGATCAAAATGTTCTCCACCTAGAAACAAAGTCAGCGCGCTAGCTAGTCTTGAAACTTTAAATATGCTTGATCAAAAATACAATGAGCAGTTTTGGTGTAGTTTAATAAAATTAAAGTCTCCTTGTTAGAGTTGATAAATAAAGCAAGTTCGCTATCAGAAAAGACTACCACATACTATAATATTATGCACTCCAAAAATATCGCACCACACTACAAAACCAGGATTACTAAGTATTTTGCTTCTTAAGTTCCGTTCATTTGTGTCCTTAAAAACACATGGACTGACCATAGATGCAACATAAGGGGGTCGGCAATCGGCATCCACCTACCCCCCCCCCCCCGGGGGGACACTCCCCCACAGATCGACCAAAAATACCCTAAATTGTGTCATTTTTTTAAATTTCGGGGACCCTCCCCCGGTCCTCGATTTCGGGAAGGGTGCCCCCCACCCCCCCCCCTCATACATATATGCCAGAAACCGACCTTGAGATCCCGATGTATGATTGGTGTCTGGGCGTTGTGAAGTCGACCCACAGCTTCGCACACATCACAGAAGATTGTCAGCACCTCCTCTTCTCGAAAAAAGTCCCCACAGGCTAACCGATCGTTCATAACGCTCAGTACGGTGCCTAAATCATCGCAAAATCATTTCATTACCAATCAGGTTAGATCTAACGAACTCCAACTTTAATGAAACATGCAACTTTCATTTTCATTGATCAACAAAAAGCTCGCTGGACTTTAATCAAAGTAAGTTACTGTACGTATATACTTCGGGTAACTTGACATAGGTTATCAGAAGATAAAAAGAAGATGCCTAAGCCCTAAGCCTAATCTAAGGGCAGATAAGGCAAACCTGAAAATGTTCAACTGTCACAACCACAAGTACAACTGTTATACTCATACAAGAACAGGTACAACACATCTTTCCACACCCAATATAGACTACAAAAGCCATCAGATAGCCTCACGTTTGCAAAAGTTGGTCAGCAGCATGCATTCGTGAACACCATCCCCAAGATGCTGTACGCTCGAATCCACAAAACCAACGATATTTTTGTGATTCAAATTTTGCTGAAAAAACAACAAAGGACTTAAACTTTGTGACAGACGCAGTTACGTAAAATTAAAGAAAATTTGAGACAGGATCAAATATTTTCTCAAAACTACAAATACATACATATATATATATATATATATACTACTAAAAAATCTAGAACGTCGCAGACAAAACAAAATACTTTTTTTTGTACGCTAGCCCGAGGGCACGTCTGACTGAGCTAAACTCGCACAGGGTATCAGTTCGGGGCACTTTGTGTTTGTGAAAAATTTTTATACACTCACAATAATATGAATTTCTCGTTTGAAAGCCTCCAGCTGAATGGGATTGTTGACAAACTGTCGTTTGAGGGCATAGTAGCGACCGGTGCGCGTGCATCTGACGAGGTGAACCAGGGCAAAACCACCTAAGCACAAAACAGAACAAACCCCAATGCAACATATCAACACAGTTGAGCATAACCATAAACACCGCTGATAATGCTTTCTTTACACTGGATATAAAAGCAAAAAAATAGGGCCGGACGCGGACACACAAGTAACTCACGGGACACAAAAAAATTCTAGCTGGCAGGGTTGTGCACCGGAAAATTTTACGCGGAAAAAAATGTTTTTTCCGGAAAAAATGGAAAATTTTCCGAGGGTCCGGAAAAAAAAGAAAAAAATGGAAAAAAACTCCAGACTAAATATAAAGCTCAAAAGCATCACAAATCATGCTTTTTGACATCGTTTGAGCATTCTTACGTTGTATATACGTAACAGCTCGAACTTTTTCTCGTCAGTTGACGGTATCAGTGACTTTACTACAGATTGTTCTTTTTTCAAAACGTTGGTTTGGTTGGATACTTGGATACGTTTGAAATCTTGCAAAGTATATTATAAGTATGCACAGCATATACCCACATCGGCCACATATTGACATATTGTAAAAGGTCAGATCAGCAAATGCTGGCGGTTGTGATTTATTCATCCATTTCTTTTTGGACCATTAAAAAATTCCAAACAAGAGTAGTTTTAGTGAAAGGATAGACAAAATGCCACCTCATGAAATCTACACATGTGTTTACTGTTCACTCTAAATCAGACATCGTTTGCTAGCAACAACGGGTGAAGCAATATAACATCTATATATAGGTTTTTTCCCTGACCCAATGTGTAATTTTTTGCAAAAAGCTCGTCTCATCACTCTACTCACCACCTTAGTATATAAACTTGGGTAGAAAGTCACATTTGGAGGAATGGATGCTGGGTGAACCTCCGTGGGTGCTCTTGTTCCGTTTTTGCTTCGTTAACCATTCCCTAGCAATTCTGGGGGGAGGGGGGAGGGTGAAGCTGCTGCCTCGGTGGATGCAGTTGCCTTATGGGGGAGGTAATATTAACATTTTTCACAATCTCTCCACAACTATAGTGACCACTGACTGACCACAGTTTAACTACAACTACACAGTTCTTGCGTTCATACATGTAACGGTGTCAAAATTTTGGGGGCCTCTCCGGCCACATTTTTCGGACCGTCGCGCTCGCCCCCTCCTGACTGACCCACCTGCATGCTACATACCCTAAATTTTGAATAATTTGTGAATTTTTCAAAAACCTGCCATTTTTACTAAATTTTGCCCCGATTTTCGGGACCCTCCCCCCGGCCCCTCGATTTCGGCAGGGATCTTCACTCTTCGCCCCTCATCCCTCTCCTCATATTTTCGAATCTTTCGACATGCAGATTTTTGAAACATCAGTGGTGGTTCAAGTCAGTGGTTAAAGACCTTTGGAACTGAACTATTTCGAACGGGCTTTCTGTTCGTATCTTTATATTTAAAACTTTAAATTATAAAGGAATTGTTTCAAGTCAGTCCTTGTGTTTATCGAGTTTTTCTCGACGTACAGTACACACATAGCCCTGGAAAAGGAAAACTACGGTGTTTCTTCAGTAAACAGTTGTTACTGGCTGTTAATATAGAAATTTTTGATACACCGAATTTTATCCATTTTTTTCCGATTTTCGAAAAAAAAGGAAAATTTTACGGCAAAAATGGATTGAAAATGGAAAATTTTCCGGCCTAAATTTTTTTCCAGAAAAATATCAACCCTGCCAGCTGGACACATCAACATATATATTAAGCCTCGTTTTCAAAAAAACCCGGCTAACAAGAAAAAACCCGGAAGCACAGATGTAAATACATGAGGGGGTTTTGGGGTGCAAGTCGCCTCCCGCAGATTTAAAAATCCGGGCCAAGCCCCTTGGTGGTGCTAAAAAAAGAGGCCCGAAAACTAAAAAATGGATGCCAAATCTCTATAAAATGCTTCAAAATGGCCAAAAAGCTGAAAAATTGCTAAAAATTTCCCAATTTTAGGCAAAAATGAGAATTTTTTGCATTTACGTCAGCTCAAGCCCCCGGAGCGTCGGGACAAGCACATATTAAGACCCCCTTAAATTTTGAGAAATCTGACACAAGCCCTCCTGGACCGAGGCCCCGTGTACATATTGTATGCCTGGAAGTATATACCTTCAGCAATCTTGGCTTCCACGACGACATGGTGTCTGTTGACCGTGAGACTCTGTCCGCGCAAGTCCTTGTCCCCCGTCTCCACTCGGGTCTGCTTGCTCCCGCCGAAAATCTTCCGCATATGTACAGCCGCAGTTTAAGTCACTACTAAAACAATTATTATATATTATATATTCAGTTTATGGATACAATTCATTGGGTCCGGTTTTGGGCGGCGGGGAATTATTTCACTCATAAAACGCTTCTTAAGGGGGGGCTACCCAGCACTTTTGGTTCAGTGCGTTTGTCAGTGTATTTACATAGGCAAAAGTGGGGGGCAGCTGGTGCCTACCAGACGTGAGCACTACATATATAAGTCCCATAAAAATTATGCTCATTGGTCCCCCTGTTACGCTCTTGTGCCGTAGCGTCAGGGCTCTTATTTTTTTTTATTTTTAGTTTTTTTATTTTTATTTTGTACTCATGCATGATATACTGCTGTAGGGTGCTTGCACTTAAGGGGGTAATTGCGTTTTTAGGTGCTTTTTAGGGGGTAATTGCGTCTTTAGGTGTTTTAGGTAACTACCATAACTGCACTTAACCTCAACAAAAACTACAGCGGTCTTTTTTACATTTTTTTAGACCTTCTAGCTTTAAAAAAACTATATTTAAAAGCAGATTATCTTTTCCAATTTTACTGCTGCTATCATTTGAATACACCACACC
>JASANF010012174.1:0-93628 GCA_030248245.1 Trissonchulus sp. WLG1_4 | reverse complement strand
CCAGAATCCGGCAATTCCTAGTCAAAACACAGCTATAGCGCTAATAGCCGATGCGCGTTGTATTCCTTCTATACATATATATCAAATGTTAGTTCTATGATAATGTTCTGCGTCATTAGTGTCTCCTATACTCCATGAAAGTCGCCCAACTTTTTTACTATAAAGTATGAGGGCATGAGTCAAAAACAAGAAGTAGGAGTAACAGAATAATTTTTTTATTCCCGCCCCTGTAGTAGCTCCGGGTTTCCTATACAGTCGCCCAACGTTAATTAAAAAAGTTGCTATTCTACAGCATTGCGTCAGTTCCGGAACTATTTAGAGTACTTAACTATACTCAAATAGTTCACTTTTGCATAAATGTTGCTTGTGTTGCAGAGCTGATATTTTGAGACAAAAGTTATCGTTTAAGATTAAGATAAGAGAACTATTTATAAGACTCCATTTGTCAGCAAGATAAATTGCTTTGAAGTTTTTGTTCTATTTAGAGTTGGAACTAACATTTTGTATACTCAGAGCAGGATAGTGCGAGCATAGGGTTTTAAACACGGCAAGTTAGTTAGGAATTAATTTTTTTATTATTTCTCAGAATCCAAATGGTAATGTCATACTCTCGCATATAAGTATACGAATTTAATTAGACTTTTGCTCATCTGATCCTCTTTGGCAAGAATTACATAATGGTGTCTCACTCTTATAGAATAAGAGTGAGACATTTTCGTACCTGCCTGCATGTCGATTGAAACACGTGCATACGCGTCTGACCAATCAGAACCTCAACTAGCTGATTGGTTGTATATATACTTGTTTAAGAAAATTTAAACAGGTAGGTTTAAAACAAAAATCGCATCTGCCTGCGCTATAACACAGGTACGCTTTACTGTTCCTCACTCTTTTCCTATAAGAGTAAGAACCAAGTAAGACCTATACACTTTTCGTTAGTAAACCGTGTGTACTACAAAATGTCCTTTTGAACTCTTAGCTTGTTAAAAGATAAGTTTAACTTAGTTTGTTTCAGTTTCAGAATTTATAGTTTTTCTGATTTGCCCTCAAAATGATTGGACGCTGCTACTTGGCACTATTAGCCCTTTTGGTTATTTTTGTGCTTGCAAGCGCGGATGAATTTTGGAAGCAACCAGAAGGCTTTGAAGTTTACGAGCCCGCAAACAAAAGAAGTATGGCTCAGGTGATGGGATTATATCTGCGACGTCCAAGTCGAATTAATTACTGATTATGAAAATTACTATTAAACTCTGAATTATAAATAAATTGTTTGTGTATGTGTAGGTAAGCTGTATTGATGCAGCATAGCACTTCTCATTTTATGTAACAGCACAGTAAAATTCCGATGAGTAATAACGGATGTGAGCAGTTACCTTGACTTAGTCTTATCTTATGAGAAATCTGAACTTATTTCAGAAAATGAGCGCATGGGAGTCATATAATCCCAGGCTCAGGAATGAATATTCTACTCAACGGTTTGAATTAGGTCTGGTGCTTATTCCTGTTGTGCCACAGCACAACAGGTCTTTAATTTTGATTCTGGCGAGATAACACTAGACTGTGCAACAGTTTCGTCTGTGTGCGTGTTAAACATCAGCTCATGTGTGTATGTGCGTGTGTCACCTAGATTTACAGTGTATTTTTCGTTGACAGCTTCACTGAAGTTACTAGGTACAGAGTACAGACCTACTTCATTCCCATTGACTGTATTCTGTTAAAGACCAAAATGTCGTCTCAAATTTTCAAAAATGAGCTCCGGAAGTAGATTCGAACTATCAACCTTCCGCTTGCGGATCGGACGCCCTACCAACTAGGCTAACCGGGCTCATAGAAACAGTTGGTGATGCAAAGGGTATCAACTATGTAAAATGCAAAACGAATTCAAGTGTCAGTCTGAGCACTAAAATTGAATTCAATTCAAATGAAAAAAATAAAACTGAAATCAAATCTAAAATCTCATACGTTTGATGTCGTACTGGATGCGTATTTGGATGCGTACTGTTTACCAATATATTTAACGTTGTGTCTCTTGAAACAGTTATGATGAATCGTTCGTGTCACCAGTTATAACGGGTTCACCTCGATAACGCTTATATGAAACTTTACTCAGCAAAAAAAATCGTGCTTACGTAATTTGTTGTAAGATAAAATTTTACATAAACAACTTATTGCAAAACAAAAACGTGTTTAATCTTTTGCATACACATTTTGATGAAAGAAAACTTTGTCAATATTTTGCATACACATTTTGCAGTAAGATACTTAATTGCTGCACAACAGGTTTTAGCTGACCCACTGGTCAGCTTACTTGAAAGTAATTCTTAATATATACTTACTGAAGGTTTTGCCGCAGATTGGGCTTGTTTTGATTCAATACCAAACCCATCTCGAACTATCACCGGTTTAAAAGCCTTCAGTATGCTCAGCGTTTAACGTGCATATAGTTTGTTAGCTTAGTCAGTCGGTTTAGTATGATTTGTAAACCATTCACTCGGACCAAAATATATAAAGCAGACAACAGTTTAGCCTTGAATTTGTCACTGGGTGTCTATGTCCGCAACAATGTTCATTGTGCGTGTCGGTAAGAAGTTTCAATTTATAAATACTTCTGCGAACACTCTGTTTGCCTTAGGCATACAAACCAACAAGTAACAACAACATCTCCTGCTGCATAATAGACGCATGAAAGCACAAGTTTTAAAAAATTAATGAAAAACGTTCGATAAAACGTTCAAAAACGTTCGAATCAAAAACACACTAAAGTCAAGCTGCTGAGCTGAACTTGCAACAAATTTTCCATTTTGCAATGCACGGAGGTAATTTATGTGTACGAATGTGTACGTGACTATGGCTCTTATCCAATTTTCCTTAGGACAGAAGTTGACCTTAGTTCAAGTTGACTTTATGACATTTGGACAGCCCAGACGGACACTTTTTTGCAGACATCCGTACAAGTATGA
This sequence comes from Trissonchulus sp. WLG1_4, assembly GCA_030248245.1. Lineage (NCBI taxonomy): Eukaryota > Metazoa > Nematoda > Enoplea > Enoplida > Ironidae > Trissonchulus > Trissonchulus sp. WLG1_4. The sequence continues at coordinate 90,668 of JASANF010012174.1, read as the reverse complement.
CTAAAAGTACTCTTATGGACGCTGGACTTGGGGCCTTTACCGGATTAAAGGGTTAATTTTAATCGGACTAAACGCTTTAAAAATTAAGCTTAAAAGTGTCATTCTAAAACGACACTTGCAAGTGTCGTTTCAAATTAAGCGTGCGTGTTATGTAAATCCGTTTAGTCCAGTAATAGTTTTGGAATGGGGTCAAACTAAAATTAAGCCGCAGACTTATTTTAACTCGTTTATTCCGTTTAACCCGATTTGCCATTCCTAAACCTCGGACTAAAATAAGTCCAGTCCGTTTAATCCGGTAAAGAAATAGGCCCTTGGACACGGACAGTCCTTTCAGACAGTCATGAACTGGGCTATAGTCTGAAAGCCGAAATACGGCAGCTGCAGTATGTACCATACTGTACTAATGGCAAGTGGACGTTTGCAAACTTTCCTTGGATTAGTAAATAAATATTGGAACTCTGCAAACTCTGAGTGGCAGTTTGAAAATGGGGGAAGTCTGCAAACTCAAGAAAACAAACTTCAATACACCTCGCCGCAGGTGTCAAAAGGCTATAAATGTCAATACATATAAACTTAACCACCGTATTCAGCAACAACTCTGTACTATGCATACTAAAAGTACTGCAAACTAAAATCTGAATAGGTTACTGAATGCATTTACTCTAAAATTACTACACAAATTCATTGTTTCCCAAGTAAGTCAGAGATCGAGTCCAGTGTCAGTCATTTTTATAAACCAAAATGCGTACAGTTCACATTTTTTTATTTACAAAAAGTTTCGCCTTTGCACATATGCAACAACAAACCATTTGAATAATTAAAACTCCAGCATTGACAAATCAATCAATCAACCCGCCCAATTAGTAGGACGACCGGTGAAAAAATTGTCGATGTGTCAACATTGGAGCTTCTGAAATTGTGAGAAAATTAATTTGCGTCTTGATGTAATGTCGGATTAAAAAATTGAGATGTAATTGCTGGTTTGACCTTTTAAACGGTTCAGGACTCACAAAGACAATGTTTTTTATCATTAAATGATGAAAATATTCTGCAAAAAAATCTGGATTAAACGATTAATATGTTAAACTATGTCTTTTGCAATTAATTCTGATAGCAGACTTTTCTTTATTCTTTAAGTTTGTTTTTATTTCTATTTTTTGCTGCATGGCAAGGTCATAACCTGATTTTGTGCCCCTGATTTTGATTATATAAACAACAGATTTTATACCAAGTCAATCTAAAATCATTTACTTGATTTTTCGCTAGTTGCTTCTGACCGTGGCAAAGCATTGGACATCTTGACTGTCGAAAAATTTATTACTATGGGGGATAGCTTCCACGTGATGTTCGCAGGGTCAATCGCCTGTTCTTTGGCAGCCATTTTGGTGTCTGTTTTTCTTGTTCCCACGATTTACAACGAGATTTCTGGCGCCTGGGAAGAATTGGATCAGGAAATGGCTGAATTTAAAGTGAGAATTTGAAGCGTTTCCTCAAAGGTGTTGCTAGCTGCTTAGAAAAAGACGAGTGCTGAATTTTTTAATTCACCAGCTCAAACATAGCGCCATGAAGCCAGTTTATACTAAAAAATGTAAACTAGACTAAACTGATGCTAGAGTTGTGATATACCCTACTTTGGTTTGACATACCCTTTGATCTTAATCGCTAAGCCAGCCGCCCGCTGCATCTGTCTTTCAATAGCCAAAAACCAGACTTAAATACCTAAATGCACTTCACTATCAGCTGAATATTGAAATTTACAAGTAGGACAAATCGCAATAAATGTAACGCAGTTCCAATTAAACTACTTGTGGAATTTTTTGTGCTAATTTAATAGAATGCATTGTATTTCAAGGAACTGGCCGACGCAGCTTGGGAACAAATCGCTCCCTTAAGTATTCAAACACCCCGTTTCGTTCGCCAAAGCTATGGCGGGGGAGGTGGAGGTGGAGGTGGTGGGGGTGGGGGTGGGGGGTACGGCATGGGAGGGGGAGGGGGGGCAAATGGAGGGGGTGGAGGGAATGGAGGTTTTGGTGGTAACGGAGGGGGCGGGGGCAATGGGGGATTCGGGGGTGGTGGGGGCAATGGGGGTGGTGGGGGTATTATTATGAACGGAATTGGAATTGGAATCGGTGGTGGAGGCGGCAATGGCGGAGGCGGCGGCGGCACTTGTAGTAGGTTTCTGATTGTCATAGAATCTTTTTCAAGCGTTATGCTATCATCTCATCATACCTTTTTTCTTAAAAAATGGGCAGTTTTGTATGTCTCTCACGACATATTATTGTCGTCATTATCGTAGAATAAACACAAACAAGTTGATGTTTTTTTCTTTCAGTGTGCGATGAGGGAAACACATGTCCACCCGGCCCCCCAGGAAATCCGGGAGAGGACGGAAGTCCCGGTGATCCCGGCGACCCTGGTGAAGACGGAATGAATGGCGAAGGCTCCGATGATGCTGAAATGGGAACGATGACGATGAATGGATGTATGGAGTGTCCCGCCGGTGCCCGAGGACCTCCGGGACCACCTGGAAAGCCTGGTGAATATAATTTGTCCAATGAGATGCTAATTAACGTTTGCAAATCAAAACAGAACAATTTCTAGATGCTTCTATAAACTTGGTGCTTAAACCAGTTATTATATTCAGAGGTCCGATAGTTTACTTTGAGTCTAGAGTCAAATGACTTCGACTCTTTGGCTGCGGAGCATGTAGCAATTTTGGCCGGTACAGTACATACCTATGTGCCTAAATTGTAAGTTTGCCATTTTAGGACCTGGTGGCGGAAAAGGTATGGCAGGGCCGCCAGGATCTCCGGGCAATCCTGGATCCCCAGGTCAATCAGGTGCGGCCGGACAACCTGGTGGAGATGGGCCTGGGGGAAATCCCGGGCCAGCTGGTCTAGCAGGACAAGACGGGCGAGGTAATTTATTTACTTAATAGTAATATTATTGTGTTGAATAAACCTGTCAAGAAAATTAAGACTTATGGGGTAAGACTGCACAGGTGTAAAATAAATCGACGTACAGATTCAAGGTACACTAGTGCTTCATAAAGCAGTTTAGTAAAACGGAACTGTCTTTTTTGCAATAAACCGTAAAAATAGCAACTATGACACTAAGCAACTAGATAATTTTAGTGAACAGCTTTTCGAATTTCAAATCTGTCACCCTGCTGATGACGATTGCACCGTTTTGTTTTAGGCGGTAAGGGAAGAAAAGGAAAGAAGGGTGAACCAGGAGTACCAGGACCCCAAGGACCCCAGGGCACCAAAGGAGAATCCGGTAGCGGCGGCCCCCCTGGCCCAAAAGGACCCCCCGGACCTGCAGGTGAAGCAGGACGGGATGGCAGACCAGGCGGTCCCGGACCCGCTGGAGGCTCAGGTGGCAACGGGGGTGATGCTCAGTACTGTCCCTGTCCACCCCGAGGTGGTGGAGGAGGTGGGGGAGGCGGCGGGGGAGGACATGGGGGCGGAGGTGGCGGCAGAGGTGGGGGTGGGGGTGGAGGTGGGGGTGGTGGATACCGCAAGCGTAAACACTAAGATTGAAGACTTCATTGAAGCTATAATATATATTTTATTTAAAGTACTAACAAATAAACTAGAAAGCACTATTTATTAAACAATCCCACAGATGTCGCCCCCAATATAAGATTATGGAACTATCCCGCCACAAATTTTCACCTATCGGGTGCAAGCACTTTTGCTGTTGACAAAAAAGCCCTGAAAGAAAATGAAATTTAGCTCCTGATGGTTGTCAAATGCTCCAAAAATGAGCAAATAATTGCAATAATATAGAAAAATCAAACTTTTGCAAAAAAATATATATATGTAAATAATTGAAAATTTCATACAGTTTCTGTGAGTTCAAGTTTTCTGTTCACCTCGAGACAAACTGCTATAGAGTCACAAAGCCTTGGACGAGCCACCCTCACACTAAAACCCTGTAGTACCTACATGCATGTATGTTATAACTTAAGAGCAACAAGTTTTGTTCTCTTACTATGTACTTGTACTATCTGCAAATGAATTTGGAAATGATAAAATTATAAATTATAAATTTATACAGCTATCTATATTTGGTTAATCAGAAAAAGTAGCCTAATTTGCTTAGATTCCTGCACTAACTAGTAAGTACTTTAGAGCGAATTTTTTGAAGTATTTAATACCTTTCAGAGTGCTACATGTATGTGAGTCTGTGACAATAATTAAATTATATAATGAGTATTAGCTAAATTCATTTGCGAACAATGTTTTCGTTTTTGATTACGCCATGTTTTTTGCACACAATATTATTGTACATATATTTAACTTTAGTAAAAACGTTATCGAAATAGATAAACGAGTCAATTCCTTAGCTAGTTCCAACAAGAAGAATTGTACCCACTATATATAATGACTAGGCAGTAGGTACTGTTGTTGTAAACTGTCTTTGTGACACAAATACAATACCTACACGTAAACTGCTTAAATAATCATTTATGAAAAGCACTGTATTTGAATGTAAATTGCACAGACTTCAACGTTCGTGTTCGACTGTTTATAATTTTTCTTGAGAAACAAAGTACCCACTATTTTGTTTTGCTCATTGGTATAATAACGAAGAACGTGATGTACTGAATATGCCTGATCATATGTCCAATTTCATTGTACTAGCCAGCTGTGTGGATAGATGCAAATAAGAGGCAACAGGTCGACAGAAATTGTATAGGTAGGTCTGGACGGTGATTAGTGTATTAGTGACGGTTTACGCTTGAGACTGTATTCGTTAGCTGTCAAGTACAATTGAACACTCAAGGAAAACAACACCACAGTCACAAACATTGTCCAGGAATTTTAATAGAATACATCATGAAAGGGGTGATGACTGATGATGTTGTACTTATGTTCTATTTGTAGGGTCAATCCACATTTGAGACGGGGTGTCGCTTTCTTTTGAAGATTGTTTCTATTCACGGTTGATAAGATTCTAAGTTAGCATTAAGATTAAACACAAGCGTCCGAACTTACCTGCTTTAAAACATTTGTATTGTTTTCAGAATTCCTAATGTGAAGCTATGTAGTATACAAAAGTATTGTCCTGTTGTGTGACACTGGTTCAAATCATCGATAATGACGCATTGCACGGGAAACGGGGGAGGTCCCAGCACATTGAAGTGGAGATAGTAGGTATTTAGGGCACCGCGTACCGATTTGAGCATAGGATTAGATTCCCTTTGAGCTAAGAATCTTTTTGCTATTTTTAATTTTATTTTTACTTAGTTATGTAGGTTTTGAATTGTTTTTGACGTTTACTTATTTGTTGGTTTCCGGCTTAAAATAAATCATTGAATTTGTTGGTTTCTATGTATGTTATTTGTTACGGGGTTTCTGAAAAGCTTTGCAACTATTTTGGAGATGTCATTACATTGAATGTTTATGATTTTAAAGTCTGACCAGAAATTGCTGAACCGGCCGTGGGTCGGCCCGGAGCAGGCTCGGGGCCCGCGGGCCGGCCCGGAGCAGGCCGGAGCCCGCGGGCTGGCCCGGCACAGACTTCAGCAAGTGAGAAAATGCATTCTGTGCGCGTCCGAGTGTAGTATAAGTGCCTGCGCACTTGTAAAAATCAATATATATGCAATGTAGTCATTGTGCATACTGCATACGTTACTGAAGCTCGAGACGGCCCTGGGCTTGCGGATTTCTAGGCCCGGCGGGCCGCGCACGGCCCGGGCCGCGCTCCGGGTCGGGCCCATTCCTGAAAAGTCTCTCCAGCCCGGCCCGGGCCCGGCCCGCGGCCCGCTACAGGAGCTCTATGCACACGTATACGATAGCTTTTTTAAATTTTTGAAATACGATAAAAATGACTAAAATGTGGCTAAAACAATCCAATTATTTTATTGTTATTCACAGTGAAGGATCACACCATCCCTACTCCAAGCTTTTTATTATTAGCAATTTTTCATTTATATTATGTCTAATTTTTACAGTGTTTGGCCTACTTGCATGATAGCAACTGTTATGTAACCAAGCTTACGTGCTCGTAAGAATATCACTGCCCTTCATGTCTTTCTGGTTAGTCTTTCATGGTTCTGTCTTTCAGTTTAGTTGGCTCTCACTGTGCTTTTTTCAGTTTTGTAGTTTTTGTTTTTTGACCTTATTTACTTTACATACTATTTTTGGCCAAGCTTTTTGTTCCTTCTAGAGAAGGAACTAGGTATTGTTTTGAGTCCAACTCTGAGTAGTGTAAAAATTGCAGCCACACGCTCGGTTGCTCATATGATTAATACGTATTCAGCTTGGGAAGTGCCTGTTGTTTTTCTGACGAACGATTTTCGCAATTTTAAATTAAATATTGGTCATATTAGAATGCTTATACAAGTTATAAGTAGTAATTTGAAAAGAGTTTCATAAGTTTTAAATTTTTTTAAACGGCAATTTCGGAGCCAAAAAACAGGTGCTGTTCACGTGACTGTGTCAGTGGTTGTTTGGTGCAAATTTTTAAATGTCCAGCTCCCTTTGTGTAGCCTGCTTAAATATCTTCCAGTGACAAACTTCAAAATGTTTCTAAATACACCTGGTCGATTGGTCTACAGTACAGCGCTGTTAGCATCAGGTATGACATTAAATACTCCCACTGTTTCGACATTTTGTTATTTTTTAGGATATATCAAACGCGGCTATTATTTTTGAGTGTAAATAAACAGTCCACACGACAGCCAGATGTAGATGCTAAATCAATTTATTGTAAAAACGAGCAAATTCAAAAACGCTAAATGCAAAAAATGCAAAAGCAAACACACAGCAAATTTCGATACATGTAATCATCATCATAGTTATTTCTCTTCATAATCTATCCTGTCCACCATATTGTGAGTAAAATGACAGTCCTGTCCAATATCTGTTATCGTCACCACCTATTGCTTGCGTTTGCGGTACCGAAATCGGTATCCCCCACCCCTACCTCCGCCCCCACCGCCTCCGCCACCTCCTCCACCACCACGAGGAGGACAAGGGCAATACTGAGCATCACCACCGTTCCCTCCTGAGCCTCCAGCAGGTCCGGGACCGCCCGGGCTGCCATCCCGTCCTGGTTCGCCTGCAGGTCCGGGGGGTCCTCGTGGGCCTGGGGGGCCGCCACCGCCGGACTCTCCCTTAGTGCCTTGGGGTCCTTGAGGTCCTGCCAGTCCCGGAGCACCTTTTTCACCCTTCTTTCCTTTGCCACCTGCAAGAAAGAAGATATTTACAAAATTAAATTTTGATTTTAAATATTAATTTATATTGTTTGAGTTTTATTTAGTTATTTTCTCAATGTTTTGCAACCGAATATTTGTTGAAAAACATACATTTTTTAACAACATTTTTAAAACAATGATACAATATACACTAGTTTTTGCCTCAGACCATCAGTTTACAAACTAAGTTTGAAGTTTTAGATAAATCAAACCGCTAAAACCTGTGACCTTGCTCAACCTGATCAAGTAGCTCTAATGGGAAAAATTCATAAACAATGAACCTCGCCCATCCTGTCCAGGCTGTCCAGCAGGTCCTGGGTTGCCTCCCGGCCCATCTCCACCAGGTTGTCCGGCGGCGCCTGATTGACCTGGGGATCCGGGGTTTCCTGGTGATCCTGGTGGTCCCGCCATACCTTTGCCTCCAGCAGGTCCTGAAAAAGAAAAAAGTTTATGTCAGTTACGTTTACAATAACTGCTTCTTAAGCCCGGTTCATACTTGTCCTTATACGCGTGGCGACAGGGACAAAAAAATTTCAAATGAATGTTGTGACGAATCGACACAATCATTTTGCTGGTGCGATTTTGTCATGCAAAAAACTGATACAACTGGCAGACCAGGCTGGCTGAGAATCGCATATGGACAAAACAATGCATGAAACCTATGATCCTGACTATTGTTTTGACGGTGCTTTAAGGTCAGCAAACCTTAGACACACACTACACTCTCGATCACTACTTAACAGCGATGATGATTTAACTCTTGAAGAATTTTCAAGGCCTTTCTACCCTATGCTGAATATTTCAATTTTGCTTAAAGTCCAACCTTTTGATAGGTTTTATACCATGACTGCCTGCTTGGTTCGTTTCAAGTGCCAAGTATTTTAGCGCCTCTAGTCACTTGGAGTGAGACTGGCTTATTTTATTCGCTATTGAAAGTATCGTCTTGAACTCAAGTCATTTAGTCAATCATCAACTCTTAAATCATCTCAGACAGTGCAAGCGCAATACATCTTTGCTCTGAAGCGACCCAAGTACACAAAGGGAAAAGTAAGATGAACGTTTTTTACCGGGTGTTCCAGGAGGTCCAGCTGGTCCCGGAGCTCCGGGTGGGCACTCCATGCAGCCGTTCATTGTCATGGTTCCCATCTCCGCATCCTCTGAGGCTTGTCCGGACATACCGTCTTCGCCGGGGTCGCCTGGATCCCCAGGACTACCATCTTCGCCTGGATTACCCGGCGGGCCAGGCGGACAAGTGTTGCCAGCATCGCACACTGCAACAGCCAATATTTCATGAATATAAAAACGGAATTATAGTGAATGACTAAATGAATTGATTAATTAATGACTGAATTGAATAATTGAATGAATACGTGACAAAAGGTGGGGTACTTTACAAATTTCCTGTGACCACTACCTAACTTTAGCAAATCACGTTATCTTTGCTTGGTTCATGTTTTACACCAATTTAGATTTAGGTCCAGGCTTAGGCTTAGGCTTAGACTCAGGTTTAGGTTTGGTTAAATAGGAAATAAAAGACTTACTGCAACTACCGCCCCCTCCACCACCGTTTCCACCAACTCCGATCCCGTTCACAATTCCGCCACCTCCATTGCCTCCGAAACCACCATTGCCCCCTCCGTTCCCTCCGAATCCTCCGTTTCCGCCGTTGCCCCCGCCGTTGCCTCCAAAACCTCCATTTCCTCCCCCTCCGTTTCCCCCACCACCGTTCCCGCCCCCTCCGTTACCGTAACCACCTCCTCCACCTCCCCCGTTTCCGCCGCCCCCTCCGTAGCTTTGTCGGATGTAACGTGGTGTCGCTGCACTCAGTGGAGCAATTTTTTCCCACGCTTGGTCAGCCAGCACCTGAATATGGTCATAATGGTAAAAAAATTACATGCCCTACAAGCTATGATTTTTCGCTTGCTTTTCGATTTTCGGACACATAGCTGGAGCTGTATATTGGGTATTAGAATTGACTAAATTTGTTTAACTTTAGTCTAAGAGTTGGCTTTTGCTTTTGCCAAAGTTAATATACCAACCTTAAATTCAGCCATTTCCTGATCCAATTCCTCCCAAGCACCAGAGATCTCATTATAGATAACTGGAATGAGAAAAAGGGAAACGCAAATCGCAGCCAATGAGCAGGCAATTGAGCCAGCAAACATGACGTGGAAACTGTCCCCCATGTCCAAAGATAGCCTTCAAGTTAGAGATAGCCAATATTTAGCTATGCTGAGGAAGTGTAAAGAAAAAGAAGAGAGAAGGTGAAAGCAGAAACAACTGAAGCTGAATTTGTGACTGAGCAGACGTTTGACGGATATAAATACTGAAAATTAAGGTCGAAAATTCAGGTTATGACCTGAAGATGCGACAAAAACAAATTTTTATTGCCTAAAAATTCGTTTTTATACGGCAGTTGTAGTGATGATTTTAATAAAACCCTACAAACATTGACTATTCTTGACTGTAATCTGGTTTAGTTGTTTGTTCTGATTTTTGTATTACACTAATTGTCATTTCCGCTGTAAAAACACTTTTCGTTTTAAAGCAAAGACGGGTCACGATTATGGGGTCAAGAAGTAATTAATTGTGATGGGGAGATAATAAAAAACAAAAATTATGTTTTCAGTACAATGCTGGTGTCAGATTACAGAAATTTTAGACTTTTTAATTGAAAAAAAGTTTCCCGTATTTTTCACTGTCTAGGAATGGTCATCTAGAATTGGGTTTAAATGGTACTTGCTTCGTTTCTATTACATTGTTTGTAATTTAGTCTGTACCAATACATTTGCATTTGCAATTTCAAAATAACTTTTATTTCAAAAGATAAGGCAAAAATACGATGTGTTGTCTGGTTGTGCAACTTGTGTGACTTTTTCATCGCTTAATAAATAAGTTGAGATAACCTACTTGTATTAGGCCTACTTCGTTTAGGTGTTCGTGATATTGGAAGTTTAGTTTTAATGGAATGCGAGCCGCGACGCCGCGTATGAGGACTATGGAATAGTGTATGTATATAAAATTAAATTCTTTTACAGGCTGGGAATACTGAATTTGAACTGCTTCCGGTGTATTCTCAATTTTTGAAGTTGTGGTGACTTGGTTGTCACATTGTGTTTTTGCAGTTCAGGTAAATTTCCAATGTTGTTCAATTACATAAACACATTTGACACATAAGCAGTAGCCACAGACGCCGCCCGATTCTAAAAACATCAAGGAATTGGAAGCTTTTTTGGTGGAGTCAATTATTATCAGCGATTCATCCCATTGTTTGCGACGATGTTAGCACCCCTGAATCAACTGCGTCACAAAGATACGAAGTAGACGAGGGCAAAGGAACAAAAAGCAGCCGTAGAAAATGTCAAGCGGTCGTTGACTGCAGCATCCGTGTTGACACACTGTGATCCCCGTGTACCACTGAAGTTAGACTGTGATGCATCATCCGTGGGACTCGGAGCTGTTTTGTCCCACACATTCTCCGATGGTATAGAAAGACCGATTTTTTTTGCGAACGCTGAACAAAACGGAACGAAACTATGCCCAAATTGAAAGAGGCCTTAAGTATTGTTTGGGCGGTAAAAAAGTTTCATCAATACCTCTATGGAAATACAATTACCCTTGTAACTGATCACCAGCTTTTGGTGATGTTACTGAATCCAACCAAAGGCATTCACAAAATGGCAGCGGCCAGAATCCAGCGCTGGTCTTTACAGTTAATGGGATACCAATATACAATCAAGTACAGAACAACCGGACAACACTGCAATGCAGATATTTTGTCAAGATTACCAATCAATGACAGTTCTGCTTCAATGGAGGGAGTTGAGATGAGGGAGTTGTAAAGATGAGTCCAGATGAGGGAGTTGTAAAAATTCTTGCGTTGCATGAAATTGAAGCAACACTCCTCACCAGTGCACAAATTGCAGAAACCACACGAATGGATCCGTCGTTGAACAAAGTTTTAGAAAAAACACTGTCTGGCTGGCTACCAAATGATGCCAAAGATCCTAAACTAAAGCCGTATCAACAGCGTGGGCCGGAATTGTGGACCGAAAATGGCTGTGTTTTGTGGGGTAATAGAGTCATTATTCCTAAAAACCTGCGCAAAAAAGCTTTACGTCTGCTCCATTTTACGCACCAGGTATAGTTAGAATGAAAGCGTTGGTGCGTTCCTATGTATCGTCATTGTGGCCCGGATTAGACGCTGAATTGGAAAGTATGAATGTAAAAACTGCCAAAAAGACAAAAAGATGCCTGCTGTTGCACCGTTACATCCCTGAAAATTTCCAGCGCGACCATGGCAAAGAATTCACCTGGATTTTGCTGGACCGTTTCAGGGAAAAATGGGGCTGATTGTTGTAGACGCCCATTCAAAATGGCCAGATGTGCGACCCATGTCGTTGGCCAATGCTGAAACTACAAGTTTAAATTTGAGGTGGATATTTGCCAAATGTGGGTTGCCCGAACAAGTGATAACTGATAACGGACCGCAGTTTGTTTCGTCTGACTTTGAAAAATTCTTGCGCGAACACGGTATTCGTCACATACGGAGTGCTCCCTATCATCCCCAGACAAACGGAGCCGCTGAAACATTTGTACAAACGTTCAAGAAAGCCATGAAAGCTATGGAAAAAGATTCCGGCACCATGCAACAAAAGGTGACAGATTTTCTTCTGATGTATCGGAAAACACCCAATGCCACCACTGGCGAAGCTCCGTCTGTTTTGTTAATGAAACGAGTACTTCGCAACAAACTGGATTTGATCAAACCTTCAGTAACATCAACTACACAAATTAAACAAGCAAGACAAAAGTTCGACCATGACACAAGAGCCAATGATCGCTGCTTCACAAAGGGGGATTTGGTTTGGGCGAGGAATTACCGTGATGGAGACAAATGGGTTGCTGGGGAGGTGAATGCTGTAATGCTGTATTGGTCCTTTGTCTTGTGATACGAGGACAGGATCCTTGAATACAAAGCAAGAAAAGAACGTTGTAATGAAAGATAAAATGGCGAGATAAGAGTACTCTTTAGTCAGCTTCTGCACTTACAGTCAGTAAAAGCGGTTAACTCAGTTTGTGTATCAAGCTATTTCGGCACAGAAACTGAACTGAAGTGAAGCATGTCTGTGAAAATTACGGACGTTTTGAAAAAATTCAGTGGCAATGAGGACGACGATATAACGGAGTGGTTGAAAAAAGCTGAACTCGTGGCTGGCCTACAGGGGTTTGACATATACCACGTCCCCCGGCAGTAGATTAAGGGCGTTAGGGTCAATGTCAAGGGTATCATTGCCTTCATGGCCAAAGATGAACCAAGGAAAGGTCGCGTGCGCCCTATCATGGACTACCGTGAGCTAAATAAATACATCCTTAGCTACCCTGGCAGAAGTTGCGCGGTGTGTCCAGAAAAGCTTCGACTTTGGCGGACCAAGGGAACGAAAGTACAAATGCTAGACCTAAAAAAAGCTTATCTGCAAATACGAATGCACCCCGACAATGTTCCATACCAAGCGGTGGTATTTAAGAACCAGCTCTACGTGATGACTCGCATGGGTTTCGGGCTCAGCATAGCGCCGAAGGTTATGGGAGCCATTTTGCAAAAAGTCCTGTCACTCGACCCGACCATAGCTGCAGCTACAGACAGCTACATTGATGACATCATATGTGACACCGACATGGCAACGACAGATCGTGTTAAAAGACACCTGAGCAAATATGGGTTGGAAGCAAAGGATGCTGAAAATTTGGACGGTGCACGGGTACTAGGCCTGAAAGTAAGCAAAAGTAAAGACGGACAGTACACATGGAGTCGGGATAAAAAGATAGAGCCACCTAGTGCAAAGATAACTAAGCGAGAGCTATTCTCGTTGTGTGGCAAGCTGGTGGGACATTACCCGGTGGCAGGGTGGCTACGGGTCGCGTGTGGATTCCTGAAAAGATCGACCAACGGCCAAGCTTGGGATGAAGTTTTGCCAGAACAGATTCAAGTAAGAACGGAAGAGTTGGTCGAGAGAGTGCTGAAGCAGGATCCGGTAACCGGAGGCTGGGCAATCCCGCCAGGAAAGAATGAGGGTGATGTGTGGTGTGACGCCAGCTCTCTGGCCCTTGGGGCGGCGGTTGCTATTGGTGGCACGATTGTCGAAGATGGGTCCTGGTTGCGTGAAGAAAACAGTCGGACGCACATCAATTCTGCCGAGCTAGAGGCCGTTGTAAAAGGGCTGAACATGGCTGTCAAGTGGGGACTTAAAAAAATCACTGTATACATCGACTCCGCTACTGTCGCTGGCTGGCTAGGTTCGGTTGTGAACGATACCCACCGTGTTAAGGCATCTGGGTTAACCGAGATGCTAACCCGGCGGAGATTGGATATCATTGGTGAGCTGGTCAAAGAATTTCAACTGCAATTGAAAATAAAATTGGTCGCTTCCAAGCACAACAAAGCGGATCAGTTGACAAGAGTTCCAAAGACATGGCTGACGGAGGCGTCGAATATCTGCTCCGCCGCCTTGAAAATCATACCTACGGCGGAGATAAGAGCAGCAATCAAGCAAATCCATAGCCTGCATCATTTCGGAATTGACCGAACCTGGTATATCTGCAAACGGCAAGTAAGCGCAAATGTAACAAGAAAGCTGGTACAAGAAGTGGTTGAGAAATGTGATAGTTGTAGACGAATCGACCCGGCCCCTATGAAAGTGGAAGCAGGGGTTGTCACTACGACTGCTCCTTGGAAGCGGCTTGCTGTAGATATCACCCATTACTGTGGTAAGCCCTATCTTACCATGGTAGACACCGCCACAAGATATTGCGTGTGGAGACGACTAGAAAAGGAAGATGCAAAAAACGTTATCGGACAGTTGGAGCAGGTGATTCTGGAGCACGGCATTCCAGAAGAAATCTTGTCCGATAACGGAACAGTTTTCAGAAGCGGCTCAGCTAAGAATTTAGTAAAGAAATTTGGGATTTGTCAGCTTTTCTCCGCTGCTTACCGACCCCAAGGAAATGGGGTTGTGGAAAGAAACCACCGTACAATCAAAAGAATGGCTGCTCGCACCAAGGAGCCTCCGGAACTGATGGCTTTTTGGTATAATCATACGCCGAACACGTCAGGCGAAGTGCCGGCTTCTCGACTCCACAAGTACAAGTCACGTATTCCTGGAGATCCGGTAAAAAAAGAAACTAAATGTGAAATCCCTAACGCCCTTAATCTACTGCCGGGGGACGTGGTATATGTCAAACCGCCTAAAGCTCGATGTACAACACCATGGATACGGCAGGAGGTGACTAACCTCAGGTCCAACCGAACAGTTGCGTAAATGGAATCCCCGTCATCTTAAAGATGTTCGGCCGGTGCTTTCTCAATTCAACCAAGGTCGAAGAAAAGAAAGAGGAAAAAGATGAAAAAGAACTGACAGAGGATGACTTTATTTCCAGCGGAGACGACTGAGGACGACTTGGCTGTACCTCAGATCCCATCGGAACACCATGACCCCGTGACAGAGCCGCCCCAACCTGCTGACAATGCAGTTACAACTGAACGCCGATATCCAGCAAGAACGCGTCGACGGCGCCTTCAGTTCACACCTGGGATCGATGTCGGTGCATTTCAACGGCGTCAGTAATAGTCTAAACTTCGAGGAGGGATGTGATACGAGGACAGGATCCTTGAATACAAAGCAAGAAAAGAACGTTGTAATGAAAGATAAAATGGCGAGATAAGAGTACTCTTTAGTCAGCTTCTGCACTTACAGTCAGTAAAAGCGGTTAACTCAGTTTGTGTATCATGTCTCTTCAAGTAAGAGTGGATGGTACTCTATGGCATCGACATGTGGACCAAATTCGAAAAAAATGGATGAAACAAAACGGGGAAGTAACAATGATCCAGGGTGGATTTGGGGTGACATAGAGCCCAAAGCCGAAAGACCGCCGGAAGAGGGAGAACAAGCTCCAGCTCTACCAGCTCGCGAAGAAGGGGGACCACGGCACCAGGTTGGGCCCCGCCATAGATATCCTCAACGGGCCCGGAGGCGTCCCTTGGTGTTTATTCCTGGGGTGGATCAAGAGGCATACATTTGGCCGTGAATCCCGATTTGGTTGGGGGAGAATTGTAGTGTATTGAATATGAACTATCACTATAAAACTTAGTTGACTACCTTATTGTCTGATGAATTGTTACATGCAATAAAATTAGTCAATATTTTTCAAGTAGCCAATTAATTAATTAGTCTAGTCTACTCTTGTCAGTGGGCCCATTTAATAGTGGGCAAAAATGATGTAGGAGGACACATATGCGGCCCCTCGATTTTTACGTGTTTTCAAAATGTGGTAGTAAGTGTTCCTGACAGCGTTTTTTATAATCCGGCAAAAAACAATTCGAAAAAATTGCTGCCTCCATTGAAAATTTTATTCTAAATCCGGAGCTGAGTCCCGCCTAAATGACAACACACAAACCATACCAAGCCATACTTTACGCAAAATCAAAAAGTCTATATCACGTATTTAAGTAGTTGTAAATCAGAAATGTCAGTTTAGAGTCTAGACTACGTGGGATAGGGGCTATGCGTGCATATGCTCCTTATTGTCCTAGTCATTTCACAGTATTAGCCAAAGGAAAGTATGATCATCTTCAGTTAGTCAAATGGATCGTATAAAGTCAGACATATGTATGTTCAATTATTTATGATGCCCGTTTATTGAATAAAGTGACAGTAAATAATTTTCCTAAGCAAATATATATCACCAATAGAATTGTCGATTAGTCAACATTAACGTCAATTAAAAAACAGTATATTAATTTAGTCTAAAAATAGTTATATACGCCGGCCTCGACAACAAATATTTCGTTGCTGGCTGATTCATTTCAGCCTGATTTTCATTTCGTTTTCCCCAAACACCATTAATCCGCTGCCAATTCTTTCCAGCTTCCGCTGATTGTTGAGTGATCAATAGCAATAAGAATATAACGCAAAGTTTGTAAGCAAGTTTGGCTCTCATTCTAGAATTCCTTTAAAATGACATATCATAGTTTAAGTAATTTTAAAATGTTGATTGCGAATTGCAGAAGCAAGTAAAATGTTGGGCAAAAGTTAGAAATGTTACGGAAACTGCAACAAATATTGCGCAAATCGCTTAGAAGCATTAGTTTTCCGCTGCGTGTATTTACGGCTTCCGCAATGCTTGTAAACAATTTCCGCACCATTTCACTGCAATGTCGGCAATTTTTCATGCAATTTGCGCAGATTTTGTTGTAGTTTCTGTAAAATGTTTCTATGCCAATCACGCAATTGTCGATGCCATTTATGTAATGTTTCTAAACGATTTGTGCTACATTTTTGCCTGGTTCCGCAACCACTGTTTCTAAGCAGTTTGCGCAGCATTTCGCCGCCATTTCGGCAATGTTTTTGAACAACTAGCTCAATATTTTGATGCAATTTTTGTATTGTTTCTAAGCCAATCACGAATTATTTCATTGCATAAACGATTTCTTAAACATTTTTTCGCGGTTTCCGCAGTGTTACTAAACAATTTGTGCTACATTTTTGCGCGACTAGTACATACCTCAATGCTTTTCAGAACCTAGAGCAATTTTTCTGCAATGTTTGCGCAATGTTCCGAAACTAACTGCGTAGCATTCGTTGCAGTTTTTATTTGATTTTTTGAACAATTCGAGCAAAATCGTGCAAAAATATTTTCAGAAACAGCAGAAAAATTTTAGGCAAAAAATTACAAGTATGCAACGAATGCTGCGCAAATTGCTTGCAAACATTCCGGAAGACGTGCGGAAATGAGGCTCAAATCGTTTGGAAACGTTTCTTGCAAATTGCAGAAGCAAGTAAAATGTTGGGCAAAAGTTAGAAATATTACAGAAACTGTAACTAAATGTTGCGCAAAGAGGTTAGAAACATAGCTAAACAGCAGTGAAATAGTGCAGTGTTGTTATGAAAAATTGCAACTAAAAGTCGAGCAAATTAAATTAGCAACTAAATTTAAACTAAATTAAATTACCAACTACATTAGCAACTAAATTTTGCGAATCTTGATGCAAAATGTTGTTGTTTGAAAAGCAGGTTGTTTGAAAACATTGCGGAAACCGCAGCAAGGTGTTGCGCAATTAGTTTATTATCCCAAAAAGGATCGTTATTGAACAAACTAAAACAAGTAGAGTAACCAAAAGTTGAACATAGTTCTAGCCTTAAGCCTAAGTTCTTACAGTATAAAATTGAGCAATATAAGTTTGTTAGATATAACTAAAAGTTTTCGCTGAAATTTAGAAACCTGTTTTGAAAGTACATAAACAGAATTGAACCATTTCTATGTAAATTGTTTAGCACATTTGACTGTATACAGATACATGAATGTGAGAAATCATGTTACAAACATCCCCATCAAATTAAACGCGACGATAATTTATGGCGGCTTTATTAAAAACGCTGAAGGTCTATTTCTTTTCAAAATAAAAACATTTACCTTAATTAAAATGATTTTATATTTAGCATTTTATGTGTGGATGGTAAGCAGCATTTATTTTACATACCACGAAAAATACACTTGACATTTCTGTCGTTCAACTCTAATTTAACATTTGTTGCACCAAAATGTTGTTGCACCAAAATGTTATGAAAAAATGTTGGTAAATACTAAATAGAACTATTTGCAAGTGGTCATGCCGCTATGCAATCCACCGGCCGTAAAAGTGTCCCAAAAACGAGTTAAATATCCAAAACTTTCTAAAGTTTAGAATCATTACCACCTTTGTGATTTTGAAAATGTATTTATTTTCCGCTTTACATTTTGTGCTTTTAAAAGTACTTTTGAATGTTTGGAACTGTCAAACTTTTTTAACGGTGCTTTTGTGCTTAGCCAATTAGCATAAGGGCAGTAGTTTTTCAAATTAAAAGGGGTACATACATGTGTAGTACTTGGCAAATACTATGTACCTGAGTACTTTGGTACCTTTGTTTGCCCCATGACAATGTCGTGTGGAAATCTTGACACAGGCAAGCAGGCAAGGATAAATTATTAACCGTATACAATTACCGTACTAATTTGTTCACCGTGATAGCACGTACTGTGGATTTTATACATACATATATTTTCAATATCGAACTAGTTTTTCTTACAGATCCATATACGTAAAAATGTGAAAATAGCGTAAAAATGTGAAAATAGCTACATAAGTCTAAAGTATTACGCACTAATTTCGCGGATTATAATATTCAGTGATTGTTGTTTGTTTTGTTGACTAAGCAAGATTTATAACAAATTCAACAAATCACTTTTATTGAAACCCTTCTAGACAAAAATACAGCAATTGTTCAGGAGTTTTGGGTATTGGTAGGCAGTAGGCACCGTTTAATAAAGTCTCTTCATGAAATGAAAGTCGTCCTGATCACGTCCGTGTCCAGCTATGAATTCTGCGAGGCCGATGCCGACGGAAGCTGTAAAAAATACAGTAAACTAAGAAAAATAGTAAAGTAAATAAATATATTAAATCCATCAAATGTTAATTAAATATAAGTAGCACCTATTTGTTGTAGAAGTCAATTAGTTTCACTTCTAATATCAATTTGTCAATTTCTTCATCAGCATCAGCATGCAATATGCATATATTATATTTTAACAATTTTTTGCTGAAATTTATCGCATCTGGCTCACATTTAGAAAAATGTTTCATTAACCTTTTGGTTTTCTAACAGATGTGAAGATAATGAGAAACACCCTAGTTTGTAATGATTCTGTAACTGTTCTTGATTCAGCCAACTTACGTTGTCGTTTAACGAGCATCATTCCGATGAGCCTATCGTGCCTGTCATTGAGTGGTGAGGAATATGCTAAGGTAATGGATATGCAAATTAATAGTGCCACAGTTCTCCAGTTCATTTTGCTGCCGATCTGTTAATTTGACTAAAATATACTAAAAAGTGATGGCAAACAAAGCCATTTTCACGATTTTCCTTAGCTCTTGTCCCCATAAGTTTTTCTATTTGTGCTTGTCCTTAAATTCAACTGTCTGCGTCATTATCGCTTGCTCTTGTTTCAAAACGTTCCTAAACTCATAGAAATGTTCTTCTTTTAAAAAAGGAGTTAACTTCTCAAGCACCTAAAGCAAAGAGTGCCCTATTGTCGAGTATTGCACTGCGCAGATTGAGACCACAATTTTAGCGAAGTCCTGTTTAAGGCAATTACCCCAAACAGCCCTGTCTCTGTCTGCCTTGTCAGTTTGATTCTTGATTCTACTATTCATCCCAACCATCGAGTCACCTAGTCTTTTCCAATGTAGGGTGGCTCAATAACCTGGGTCCCGCGACAGCCTACAGACCGTAGGACTTGTTGCAATTTATTGCCAAATTTGAATCCTTTCTCGCTTATTTGTTGTTCGTTCTGGCCAGTCAGGCTTCGGTCCGCGACCCCAGCCAGTAGCCACTAGCTCAGATATAATACTCAGCTAGGAAAACTAAAAGCTCAACTAATTACTTAAGTTTGATGGTCATTAATTAAGTAGTATGCCAGTTATGGAAGTCTATGAATAATAATGGTTAAATATAAAGAATTGAAGCCTGAAAGGTCTAAAATAGAAATGTGAAGCTTGAAAGTACATAAGATACGTCCGGGCAAAGTTATGTGACGATATATTCTAGGAAAAAAGTGAAAGTCAGTATAGTTATAGGATGCTAAAATAGCGCAGTTATAGGATGCTGTTTTAGTGGTATAACTCCTGCGACTACTTGCTGTACTGTTGATAGTTAAAATCTATTCTTTTCGTATGGAATCACATGTTTCGTTTTCCCCGGTGGTGTAACTATTTTTTGTCAGAATTTACTGTGTGCTTACGGAATCTGATATATACATTTTGGGCGCAAATTGACATGGAACTAAATTTACAGCTGAGTTAAAAAAGGCTGTACGGTAGATGATGCATATTCACTCACTCTTGATGGGTACAGAGTGTGGGTGCGCATAAGGAAGAATGAACGGTTGCTTTGATTTTTGATCGCTAAAACGGATAGGTTTGTCGTTTAAACCTACATGTACGATGCACGCAGTCTTGACAGCGCTAGTGATAGCACAAGAAGGGTAGCCAACACAGACAACATTTCGAAAAGTTGGAGCCAATCTGATATATTGTCACTTTATAATTTTGTTAGCAAATTTTGGGCGGCTAATTAACAAGTAGGCTGAGTTAAAGCTGGGTCCAGTTACGCACATCAACGTTGGGCGGTAAAAACAAAATACTGTCAATATAAATTCTAATGATATGCATATTTTTCGGTTGCTCTGTCTATGTTGACGGTTAGACAAAGTCAGTGTATTAAAAAAAGAAGATATTCATCTTCAAACACTAGCTTTCGAAATTTATTTTCTAAAGCCTCACTAAAAGTTGCTGAACCCTGAGACAAAATAGATGGCGTGATTTTCGCGACTACTTGTCGTACTCTTAAGCCCGGTTCATATTTGTCCTTAAGGACGTAAGGACAGGGACAAGGACAAATTTTAATCAGCTGCAGTGACGAATTTACCAAAACCTTTGGGCTGATTTTTTGCTTACGATCTGGATGTCACCCAGACTTGCCTCAAGAGAAACATCAACTCAATTGGCCAGGTAGTTTTCTTGGAATCGCTTAAGGACAAAACGATAGGGACACAGACAAGGACGAGTATGAACCGGGCTTTAATGCTGGGAAAATGTTATTTTCGTAGTGAAATCACGCGTATAACTTAGCTTCAGGGTACAGCAATTTTTGGTCTGAGTTTAGTTAAATATGTAACTGACCATCTATTGCATCTTAGGGGTTCAGCGACGACAAGAAATAACAGGGAAGTAAAATTACCTATTAAATAAATCATTTTTGTCAGCAGACGTACATACATACAATGTATTATGGATAAAACTCAAGGCGAAACCAAAAATTTTTCTATTACAACTACTTTAGTTGAACCTACCGAACAGGTATAGCATTGGAGTCTAATTTTTTTCCTTTCGTGAAAAACATTATTGAAGTGACAAACACATTTTTCTATTCAAACTAACGTTTAAAACGTTAATAAATTTTATGGTTAAGTTCAAACTTGTGATATTCGTCACCTATGGTATTGTAGTATTGTACCTAATCGATTTCCGAATAAGAGGTCGACTATTTGTAGCTTGCATGAACGATTTTGAGGTTAATTCCAGATTGTGAAATTTTAAGGAAAATGAATGTGTCAATATCTTATAACATTTATTTGAAGTTTTTCTTTGCCCATGGACTAAAGGACAAGGATGTACATACGAACCGGCCTTTAGTGTTGCTAGTGCCATTGTCTTATGTTTTGCTTGTGTGTATTAGTTCTGATGTAACACTTAAGCTTCATAGTATGAAACTAAAACGTATTTACGTCGAGTATTCGCAAAACTGAAACAAAAAAGTACATTGAATGAGACAGTGGCCTGTAATCACATACTAAGTGTTATTTACATACTAACGCTAACCATTTGTTAAGTGTTAGCGCTTAAGTATGTTTAGTATGTTAAAAGTTTAAGTATGTGAATATCACTTAGCTCTTTTAAGTATGTGAATAACACTTAGCGCTTATAAGCGTTAACACTATGTGCAAACACTAAGTTTAAGCGTTAGTGTTAGTATGTGAATACGGGCCAGTGAGACAAAACGAATTAAGAATTAAAGACTTATTATAGTCCTGACGATCAAAATTATTTTTTATTGAAACGCATTGCCTTGTAATTCAGAACCAAGCTTTTGATTAACCTTGAGCAATAAATGGTGTGCCGGTTTCGTGCAATCTCTATGCTCATCAAGTATGACTTCAATATTTTTCAGCCTGGATTTTACGATAATTAGGATAATTCAATACGAATTGCTTACTACAAAACTTGTATTTCATTAAAATAAACAACAAAACAGAACTATTTTCTACAAAGCTACTGCATTTCGAAATAACTGAAATTGTCAGATTTGTGAAAAACATGTTGTGCCATGTCAAAACGCTTGGACGTTTTCGAACATTTGACTGATTATGAACAGCTCTATGTCGAAAATACTGAGACAAAGGAGGCGTGATTTTGACAGTCCTATTAAAATTGCAGCATTGGATTCATCTAGCTTCAAAGGAGCTCAAATAACTCCTTAACTAAAAACTAAAATACGTCAAACACGTCAGAATTAATATTCAATTGTGAAACTATGAATGGCAGTATGTATACAGTAGACGCTGAGGGTGTTGCAGTGTTGTTCCATCAGAGAATTTTAGTTTGGTTTTAGTTATCGTTTTGGTACAAATGTTTTTAGTGAAGTTTTAGTTACGGTTTTGGTAAGCCGGTAAATTTTTGATTTTATTTATAGCTTTGATATAACTGCTGAAATAACTAGTTTAGTTGTAGTTATAGTATATCAGAAAAACACTACATTGTAGTCATGCAAGTACAAAACATTGGGGCTGCAGGAATTAAGGTCAACAAATCTTTACCACACCTACTTTCCTACAGTGTTAGGTTAACCAGATTAAAGGGTTTATTGGTTTTTATCGTACTAGATAAACGGTAAGAAAATTAATCCTTAAAGTACCACTCCAAAACCCCCGGATAACAGTAGACTAAACAGATAACAGTTAACCCCACAGTAAACAGACGAAACTTTTAGCGCTTACAGCTTCTTACTTGACTGACAATATATTGACATTACACTTTACGCGGCAGCAGATTTTCTATAAAAGCTTAATACATTTGGAAAACTGTTCTTTTTAAAACAAAAATCGTATGTCGTCATCGTCTTAACAAAAACTTCACTTTCAATGCTTCAGATTGCCACAGTTGAGTTGAAACAAATGTCTTTTTTATTATAGTGCTCTAAAGCCAATTTGAAAAAAACATCACTGTTAGAACGTTGGTTTTTGATTGTCTGTTTTGATTTTTTTATTATCTTTAACTATATTTTTCTATTCTTACATTTTACATTCTATCGTGTGTTATTTTATTAATTTTGTTTCTTAAAAATGCTAGTATTTTAATAAAAGTATCAAAATTAACTTCTAATAACTAAAATTACAACTTCCCAATGTTTTAACATTAATAGTTTCATTTCAAATTCAAGCAACTTCCTTAAAAACTAATATGTCAATCGAAATTAGATGCATACTAATAAAAACAAGATGTAGCATTTTTTCGCTCTAACACAAGAATCTTAGAAAGTACATCTTTCATTGAAAATTACGTTAGTTTAAAATGAACTTTGGAAAAATCGGAAAACTTGCAAAACCTTTTCTATGCCACAAAATTTTGTATCCAAATCTTGCGTCAGCTGGAAAATGTTATCGCCGAATTTTAACAAAATTATTAGGTTTCTTGCAGTCAGTCGCAAAAATTATTAACGGTAATAAAGTTTTATGTCAGAGTTTTTGAACTGAAATGAAAAAGTAACACTGCTAGCTTTTGTCCAATGGTAAATGTTGTGAGGAGAATAAAATTATTGTGTCGCGTGATAGTTTTTAGATAAATAATTTCAAAGTAACTACCAACTACTTATTATGGAAGGAGTTGTTGAAACAAGGATATCTATTTTGAATTAATTTTCATTATTCATATTTTATTAATTAGTATTACAGATGTAAACAACGAAACTGAAATGAATGACTTTGATGTCCTCATTAAGAAATTATCATTAACCTAAGGTTTTATCGGGTTAATAAATTTAAAAACTTGGACCAGGCATTTATACAGGTATATATCGTCCCACAGTACGTTCGTGGAACGACTTAATTAACCTACGACTCAGCAAGTCTTAAAATCAGTCATAAAACAATTTAAACTACTGTCTGCGTGCAAATCAGATACGATGGGATAAATGCAGCAATGACTTTAAAACGGTTTACATGTTTTTTTTAATAAAACCGGTACAAACAAGTTAGCATTTCTGACACTGGTGGACTTTTATGCATTTATATGTGCACTGGACTGGGCATGTTCTATAGTTTCGAATGGGACAAGCTGCTCAAAAATCCTTCCTAAAAATCCTAATTCCTAACGGGTCTTTCTCTAACTAGTGCAATGTGTGCACAATGGAGCATTGAATGAGATGACTAATTTATGCTATGCTCACGACTATGATGGCAACAGCAGGTTTTCGTTAACCTCAAGAACTGTTTAGTTTCTGACTGAATTTTAGAATAATAGAATTGAACTTTCTTGAGCAACTATTTGGGCTGATGTACAATGATATCTTAAAAAATGGTTTTCGAAAAAAGTGCGGGTCATATTCTGCCTAATATTGGAGCTCATAAAACTTTTACTTAATGAGCTGTAATCAAAAGTGCGCACTTGTGTAAAGGATAGGAACGGAAGACAACAATCAAATTCTATTTCCTGTCAAGCATCTGTTTCGTAAATTGTAACTACCTAATTAACTGTAATGATTAAGTTGGAGTGAATATTTACGTAAACACTTAACAACTTGTGGAACTTTATTACAAAACGAAATTTAGCATCATTGACAGAAAGAGTAAGTGTACTAATCGACTAACTGACCTGCTTTTACGATCGAGATTCAAAGTTAAACAGAGGTCTAGAAAAACAAAAAAAAACGATTTTATAGGCCTGTCATGCTTGAGCCAAAGCCCAGTTCAGACTCGCCAGTAAAAAACAAAGACAGGAACAACAGCAAATTTCGGTCAGCTGATGTAATAAAATTCTTGCCCAATGAGTGTTTGGAATCCTCTTGATCAAGTGTCTAAGGTCACATTTGCTTCTGAGAACGCAGACTGCAGTTCATTTTTACGTGGCACGGAAATTGGTACCACAAAACTTGTGCGGAGGTCACATGGGTGGGTATATACAAGTAAGGCTTTTGCATTGGAGGGAATAAACAAAGCTCGCCCCTGCAGCCCAAGGGTGGATAAGCCAAACTATTTATTCAGGGGTTAATTTTATCTTAACCTACTAAAAATTATAGCTTGATGGGTAAGACGTAGACGGCAAGCTTAAAAAACGACAAAAAACAACAAAGAATTATTTTGGCGTGATACAATTTAATGGACGCGAATTTTTTAATCTTCAATAATGATTTAATCATATCAACTGCAAGCAAACTATCATCTATTGTGATCTATCCACAGCAACAGTTTCAATATCAGAACCATCAGTGTCACTTTCTTCTTCTAGGTCCTCGATGACAGCGGTTGGTGTTGTAGCTCCGTTGCAGTTCGGTGTCGTTTTCACGTTCAAATTTTTTGTCATATTTCGATTAGGCGTTGTTTCTTTTTTGTCTGAAACTTCCGTTCCCGCCGAGGATTGACGTCGAATTACAGTAGGGTTAGCGCCACTGTTTTCCGAAAGAACTGTACTAAATGACATAGGTTCATTTGTCTTTCCATTTCGTCTTTTTTCTTTAGATTTTGGTATGGTTTTTTCTTTTTGTTTGTTTTTCGGCTTTCTTCCGATTTTGTGACAGATGACGACTAAGCGATATAGTTGTACAAAAACAATCAATGCATTTTTGCAGATAAAAAATATCAGCGTATAGTTGAAAACATCATAATAGAAAACTAAGTATAGCCGTAGACTTAGAAATGGACCGTCTTGAAAAATAACTGTGGATATGATCCCCCATACGGCGCCCGAAGTAATACGTGCCTTACACTGTCCACATCGTGTTGGTTTCTCAAAAATGTCATCAGAATCTAGGTCGGAATTTAGGCTAAGTTTGGCATAAATGACTTGATCTTGGGCACTGTTTCTGGGAGATGCTTTTGAATGTTTTTTAACAGACGGGCCAGGATTCCAGCAATATCTGGCCTTTTGACCTTTAGCAGTGGTCAGGATTAGCGGAAACTGTATCAAGCTCACACTCCAGAGAGATAAAATGATTATGGTTAGCTTCATACTGGTGCGAACCTAAAACAGCCATGCAATTCAAAAGCTATATTAGGCACTTACATATCTAATTGCATTTTTTCACAAAATAATTTTTTTGATTTTAAATTTTTAAAATGACTGGACATTATAAGAGGCCGTTGCAATGAATCTATTTCTTGAATTTTTTGCAAAGATTGGATATTGTAGTTCTAATTGCGTTATAGAAAAATGAAGAGTATGGACCTCATGTTTAAAGCCTATTTTTAATCGAGAGCAGACGATATGTATAACATTCACTACCTTCTTTTGTTGGGTAAAAATGGGCTCCAAATTAATTACCTGAACTAATGTAAAAACGTTAAATAACTCCACAATATCACTGCTAATAGCCAAATATGCCAGTAAGAGTTGTGACAGCTCATCTCTTGTAATGGCGCCCTTGGGGAGAATCCAACGACCGATCACAAGTACGATGAGGAGGGTCTGCTCTATTGATTGGATCCAAATCTCGCTGGGAAGTTGTACTGGCAAATCAAGCTAAAATTATAGCTAAATAAGTTATTTTACATACTTTTTACGTACTTTTGACTGCAGCTACAACATGCACTACAGGTTACTCATACGCACAATGTGTGAATTTGAATAGGTGTTTTTGTTTCTCTCATTAAACATCTTAAGGAGGTGGTAATGTTTTCGCAAACGGTGGGTGTGGTCGTGGTGTGCATGTACATATTTAACTAAGGTTAATAAATGTTCGTGTTCTGTAGGTAGGTAACATTAAACACATTTTAATGGTTCTCTTATGAAAAATAATGTGTTAAATGTGTTAAAAATAGCATCTTGATTCCCATAATGTGCAAGCTGATTTTATTAACTCACGGTCGTTCCACCAATTCTAATTTGAGTATCGAGGACTGAGTCTGCATATGTTTCGTTGTGAATCACTTTGTCCGTCATTCTCATTTCAAGAAACCATATCGGCGGTACAGAACCACACAAGAAAATGAAAATAGATGGACAGAAGCTGAAATTATACATTTTTATAAAACCTTACTGCAATTATTATGATAATTGTTAATTGTGCGGAACTGAAGGACTGCTGTTAATACTAATAGTTGATATTCGTCTATGCAAGATTTTTAGTAATAATATGTCGCGTCCTATTTAACGTAATAACGAGTAATATATTTTTGCAAGTCTCGGGTGTCTAGTTCAGACTACTTCGACCAGTTTCTACCTACATATATCCAACCTACATCCGTATGAATGTATTACCTCGTCATTAAAACTAATATAGATGCTTAATTCTGATGTTTTCAGTGACTTCACAATTTTAAACACGAAATTACCTAAATTATATACATAGTCCGCTTACTATTTATACTCGTCTCCCTGCCGTTGGACTACAGTGACAAACCCTTCGACAAACAACATCAAAGGAACTGTCACAAACAGCCAATAAATGTCATTCTTTGTGTCAGTGGCCACACGCCATATGCAAATGAGGCTGTGAAGGCCGAATAAAAGTCGAGCAGCCAACGCTTGTAGAACTTTGAAGGCTGGAAGACCAGTTGATAAAAAATTATCCGATGCCATTGTTAAAATTAATAATCTGAAATATTCAAGTTTGCCGTTTTTAAATGGTTCCGATGTAGTACAGTAATATTTAGGATTTATAACTTCCTATTTTTAACATGTTTCCAATATCGTTCTAAAATTATAATTTTTATCTAAATTGGAGGTTAAACAATAGGCTATTATAAAAAATACATTAGCGAAATCTCATAGCTGAAGAGGAAACTCTTCATAGACAAACCTAGTTTGTTACGGTAGATATCAACTAAAGATGAAAAACAACACTACAGGAAAAAGTTTTAAGAAACATAAACAAACTAAAAGAAATAAGTGGTATTGCCACATGCATTGTTGCATGCTGGGTTAAGTGATGAAAACTTTCACGCTGCGTTTCCATTATCACACTTTTTTTTCAAAGTCTACAAGCTGAAGTCATCAGACAAATACAAAGTCAAAACAACAATGAGATTAATTCTGAAATGAAGTTTAAGTCTTCTGGGACCTTTGTAGACTTACATCATTATGTTGGCTACTAAGACTTAGTTTTTTTGCAAATTTTGATAGAAGAAAGCACAATGATTAAGTAAACAGTAATAGTACTGTTGATGAAAAAAGACAGTAAAGGTCAATGGAAACTGAGCCGCTAGATGACAAATTGGGTGAAGGTTTCGTCATTGCTGCTATGATAAGGTAAAAAGAACTGTTTATCCAGTTCATGAACTTTATTAAAAATTTGTAAACTGAATATCTAAACGAAAAAACACGAAAACTGATGTCATTGCACAGGATAATTAAGCAACAATGCTGAATGAATCTTGGGCGTCGGGGTTATATATTTGGCTCACTTTCTGTTAAAATGACCATTTGTGAGTGACTCGAAAAATCGACTTGCTCAAATTCGATTCTTTACACTTCTTTAAAGCTTCATTTAAGATTATTTTTCCGTTTTGTTTATTATTTGTTGCAAAAATTTGCACTAAAACAGAGAGTAATTTTGCCCCTAATGAAAACTTTCTTGATTTATTGTTTGTTTGAAGAAGTGTTAGAGTATAGAATGGACAACAGAAACCGCTTAAACCAAAGTATGGACAACAACCTGGGCGTACTTTAAATTGTTACTATTTTGTTTTTTTTACCAAAAATGTAAACTTCATTTTTAAAACGTATTCTCAACTCTACTACATACCCTCTATTTACTACTACTTACATTTTCACCAATCGTGCACTATCGTGCACTATTTTTTATGAATTTGTTTGACTTTTTTATTTATAAAAAATTTTATTATAATATGATTTTATTTATAATTATATTATTGTTTTGAATTAATTGATTAACTGACCGACGGTTCTAAAAAACTACTAAAAGAACTTTCTAAATCTTGAAAATATACATGTATGAGCGAAAATTTGAACTTCTTTTGAAACTGTTTTTTTCCAGCTGACGTCGGTTTTGCACTAAAAATTGCAATGGCCAGTGCAGACTGCATGGTTGTGGCCATGATTCAAGACTCAAAAATTTTTGCATAAATTGCTGTTTGTGGTTTTCATAGCACATGGCTGGCGCGCTAGCTTTCAAACGGGAAAACAAATTAGCAGGATCCTAACCCTGATTTTTTTTAGGAGCTTTAAAAGGACATAATACCAAAAAGTTGTGCCATAAGAAAGTCAAGAAACATAGACACATTAGAGCTAGCCACCTAGCCAGGTGCAATAGCTAATTTTGTGCGTTAGCTTTTGGGTCATAAAAGATTAAGAAAGCAGTTTAATAACTCTTTCATTGCAACAATTTAAACACTTTTGCACTAGAAGCATAGTTTTCAGGTCTGAAAAATGGCTGTCATAAAGGAAGGCACACTATTGGGTTTAGAAGACTTAAGTGGTCCTTAAGCTTTGCAGTGAGCCAGGTGCAAAATGTGAAGAATTTCGCAGGTTTGTAGAAACTAAGTTATCATTAAAGAACGAGTTTAAAAAACGAACCGAATGAATACACAAAATTATTACTTTAAATATTAAATTGTCAGATTAAATTGAATTAATTGCGACATGAATTTAATTGGGGCACCAATTATTGGTAATGGCAAGTAATGGTTATTTGAATCAAGCTTTCTCGATGATGAAAAATGCCCAAAACAAACTGATTAACATAATACTTTTGTACGTTGATTTCGATATCCATCTCCTAAGTAATGGGTTTGATTTAGTTGAATTCGTTAAAACATTTCAGGAATTTTCCTGAAACGCATACCTAGTATACAGGTTTAAAATATAGTATATCTTTTTACGATTAAATAACGTGACATACACAGAACTAACTGTTTCAAACAAAAAAGAACAAGCAACAACCTGAATCAATGAAACTTAATTTTTTTTAAACATTATCAGTCCAACAGTACGTCGGTCCAAAGAACAAATTGTCAACTTGTTCGGAGACCCAACACTGCACCGATGACAACTTTTTAGATTCCATGCCTTAATACACAATCGTGTTGTAACACTCTGTAGAATTCTATTTTGTGCTATGAAGTTAGCAGCTCCTATAAAATTTAGCTTAGGGTAACTTTGTTTATTCAAAGTCATGATGATGATGATGATGATGTTAGTGAGGTAAGTTCATTCGTTTTTGTCAGGAAGACTAAATTGTCAGTAAGAGTATGTACATACGTTTTGTACTCCTTTCTAGACTCCGTTTCCAGGAGTCTGAGCTAAAAGTTTTTTAGTCATAGAAAAAATACTACAAAATATATGTAGTAAAAAGGTGCAAAATTTAGGGGTAACTTAGTGGTTTAGTTTGTGATTACCGTACAGCTCTGTAGTGCACATGCGAAAAAACAAAAAACCTGATAAAAGTTACTCAGCATAATATCTGCAAATCAATTAATAAAAAGTTAGTAAGAAACAAACAAAAGACAAAACAAACATGGTATCTTCATCATTTTGATGGTTATACCTACTACACTATTTTGTAAATTGAATTAGTTTTAAATTTTGTCCAATTCTGATTTAAATTAATGCTTAAGTAACACTCAATGGTGTCTTGCATCGATAAACCATTTCTCCTAGCAGGTGGATACTTCCTTTTAAATATAACAGCATTTTGGTATGCAAAAGCTTTCAGTTAAGATGCGCGAAAGATAAATTGATTAATGCATTAATACAAGTGCTAGCAGTGCCGTCAAAACATAGCACTATGGACATTTACCAAAGCAAATGTTTTCTTCACGAAGGTCGTCTACAAGCTGAAATTTTAGGTCGCCAGCTTTTTGTGTCGACTGCTGTCGTTGGAGTTTTTGCATCGCCATTACCAATTTGCTGTTGTCTTGTGTTGTGCTTCAAAAGCGGCTATGGCAAATTCAGAAGAGTGTTTCGTGTAAGGAACTGATAGTTTCTATACGTATGTTCACAAAGCTTAACAGCTAAGCTTTCTTAGCGTTCAGATATAGGATAAAGAGTCATTTTAGTCACGTTCTTATACTACCTTGAGTAGACAAGATTTAGCATGCATGCTTAACACTAAGTTCACTGTTTTACCTAAAAGGCATTGAGGGATGTCGTTTTTAAGCACGATCATTGTTAGACAAATTAGTCTGACTAAACTCGACGAGAACATGACAATAAAAAAGAAAAAAAGCAACCGAAAAATCATCTAGATGTGTAAAAAAACGAAGAAAAAAATTTATAAAAAAATGCAAAAAACTTTTGTATTGATGTTCAACTGGAACTGCAAAATTTAATCTGATCATTTAAATTGGAGGCGAGTTAAGACATTTTTATTTTATGTTTAAAGTACTTTTAATTGCAATTGTTAAGTTGAGTTGTACAAGACTACTTAATAATACAAGGCTGTTGCTGAGACGTCAAATATTGAGACTTTAGTGAGCAATGGGACACAACGGGCTGTTTAGGTCAAAATTGGATGACATTTCAAAAAAACTAAATAGCATCTCTTATACAAATTGATGGTACTCTCAAGAGGATTTACAATCAGTTTACAAGCCGTTCTTTGACTTTTTGAAAACAAACTTCTCCTAAAATGGCACGAGTTACTTAATTCTGCAAATAAATTCTGTGCCAAAACACATAGACAAAGTAATGTGTAGTCGAAGAATCTGTACCCGGAAAAGTTATTGGTTGTGTCTGAGACGATTTACGCACGAAAAAATGTTTTAAATTGAAAACACATTTTTTCAAACTTGTCTGTTGTTTACTGGATGTTTTGATTGGTGAGAGTAAATGCTTATTTTTGAGCAGTAAATTTTTAATAATATATGAATAAAACAAAACATGTCTATAGTCAGACACTTTCCATTTGCAAAAATGGTATAAACTAATCATACATTTTTCACAGAATGATGGAAGAAGTAGACAACATAAGACGCATGACTTGGACATGATTAGAAAACTGTGTTTTGGTTTTCAATCAGTCTTAAACCAAGGACAACAGATTGATGTACCTTTCCTGGGATTGCTTTGATTATCAGTTAAGGTGGTAGTGTCGCCAAAGCAGTTTTGCTCATAGGCTGCAAAATGAGAACTTTTTGCTTTGAAATTGTACGTTCACTGAGAAACTAGTGAAATGCCATATGGTGTCACCTAAATACTGCCAGACACTAGACTACCATTATCTACCAATATTTTTAACCAATCACCATTTGTGAGCCAGACATCACACAATAGAGACATAAAAGTTCAAAAAATCAAGCCAGATATCAGATTGGCCAGCTTGTGAAGTACATGTAATGTTTTGACGCACAAATTTTTGCCACAACTAAGAAAAATGAAAAATGAAGGTAAAGAATCTAAACAAAAAGTTTTTTAATTGTGACGAAATTATCGAATGTGAATAGGTTTTCAAAACGTCATTTTTCCGACTTTGCGACTTCACTGCTAACTGTATGCTGTATCAATTTTTCTGAAACTTGGCAAAAATATTTGCATTAAAACATACTTTTAGAATATATAAATAACAATGACCTATCTTTCACTGAAAAAGTTTTATAGTCGCGCAAAATCGACTGCTTTTGCGACACTACCCCCTTAACCAATACATAGTTCATACTTTTACTGTTTTTGTCCGTTTCTCGTTGTTTGCTTTCGTTGACCCGATGTAAGTGTTCGGCGCGAAGTATAATCCCGCTTGTTTGAGAAGTATGAACAGTCTTGCGCGGTTTCCGAAGTCATTTTCTCTTGTTTGAAGTTGTAAAATTTCAGCCTAATTCAATATTCACTGCGAACAGTTCCGACACCTAGTAGGTAGGTAATTGACTCATTGATTTTACAAATGTTAAGTAAAAGCTAACCAAACGCAATTGAATAACATCAATATGAATCTGAAACAATTGATTATAAATAGATTAAGAATGTTACATCTGCAAGTTTTAGTCTTACATTAGTTATGTAGCTTCAAGATTGTCAAATGTTTCGATTAGTTCTTCAACCAGATACACTTCCTATACGGCAAAGTTTTTCAAGTTTCACTCACACTTTTACTCTAAGAAAAGTCTCAATTACGTTTTACTGGCCTTTTGCTAAGCCGGTACCTAATTCTTTGATTTTGTTTTCACACAAATCTGACGTTTCACTGCTGTTTCATTGAAAATTTGGCAAATTGGCAACCTTAAATTGTTCTTTCACCTAAATTGAACCAAAATAGAGTCGTAAATACTTTTAACAAAAGTAAAGCAAAAACAATGATCAAAAAAACTGTAGTACTCCATTAGACTTTCTCTAAAACTAATTGAATATTGATGTTTAATAATTTTTCTTGCACCCGCAAGTTTCTGTAAGCTCTCTGCTTAGCTTCAGTAACACCGCAATGTTCAGTCAGTTTAAGCAGCAAAAATTTGACCTGCTCAGTTCTCTGTAGGCTCGAGGCTGTCGGTCAAAACGTGATACGGAAAATTTAGATTCCAAAAACTTTCGTGAATCTTTTAGCCATTATTGTTGAGATGTCTTGTATTTTTAAGGGGCAACATGTAGCTTCTACATAAGATTTGAAAGTCAAAATTTTAGTAGTCAGTAAAATCTAGACGAGACGCCTATGTTCATATCAGAAGCTATTTTGCTTGTTCAGTTGTGAAGAGATGATTCAATCTGTGTCAAAGTCAATGACTATAGACTACACGTTAAACAGTAAGCACCTATCTAGTACTTTGTTTACAAATAAAATATATACGTACTTACTTTTGTGGCAAACTAGTAACTTTTCACAATTTCCGGCTGTAGGTGTGTCATGTGTCATGTTTGGGTTTTGTAAAAACAACAAGTAGGCCCCAAAAGGGGCAATGTTCCTTCCCCGGTGTCTACCTTTCAAGTTTAATTGAATTGTATCTACTGTACGCTACGGCTACACTGCGTAACTTAGGTACTTACCCTATTACCTAGCTTATTCTAAATTGCACTGCGCATCCTAAACTATGTACCACCTGCTTTCTTAAACTATCCTAACTACGTATATACATTCACAAAAAAGTGCTGCAGGATGTTAAGCATCCCGCTGCAGCGAGCCATTCGGCCCCAATTACGCTTTGATCTGAGCTGAGCACTTCAGCTCCAAGAAGCGATAAACAGTGTTATCCAGGGTCTCTTATATAGTCCTGGTGAAACATTACGGTGCCGAGGCTGAAAAAGTTACACCAAAATACTCTACATCGATTATTGATTTTCATGGATATACGCAGACAAAAATCAGCAGCCAACTCCCAGGCTGAAAACACACACAAAACATACAGGCTATGCAGCCTGCTCAGCAGCGTTTAACGCTGCGAACAGTTAATTTCAAAACAATAGTTCCTTCTCTAGAAGGAACAGTAATTACAAAATCAGGTCAGTGTCTTATTTACACATCGTGGTGACTGACAACATCATTCATAGTTGTTCATTTATTCATTTAATAAATAATTAATAATCACAGCCCAATAGCAAACTTAGAATCCGTATTACTACTCGACCAAGTACCACACCCTGTGTGACTGTGCTATCACCTGATTTGTTTGAACGTAAATTGTGGCTACTGATACTTTTACATGCCATGCCACTTTTCAAAAGAAAATAAAATTCATAGTTACTCATAGCTCAAGAGAACCCAACTATGTAAGAATGTCTCACTAGACTACATACTCTTGATAGATATGCGGGAAACTTGCTGCTGCATTCTGACTCACATGTTACTCAGCGTATGAGTCAACAACAAGAGCAGGCGACGCCTACCATGAAAACGTGTATATAAAGTGGAATCGATTCAGCGTTGTCTGGGAATTCGCTTTTGTCTGGGCTTGCTGAAATGCCTTCTGTTTGGCGTGTTCTCTGTGCGTACAGAATTTTCGGTTAATCGGTTGCAATTTGGTTTTATTACACATTTTATGTGGAACATTTGCTGGTGTTACTATATTTCCCAGTAAATTGGTCTGTATTTTATGTAGTTTTTAATGTAATTCTGTAATGTTTCGAGAAAAGCAGATTTGATAGTTTTCTGTATCTGCTGATTTCTGTTTTGTAGAACTCTCAAATTTGTGCAGTAACTGTTTTTTGCGTCGGTCAAGAATATATAGCTTTCCCAGAATAGTGTTTTTGTATGATGCAAATAGTAATTTATTAAAACATAAAAAATATTTTCAACTGCCTCCAGGAATAAGTACTAAATGAGAGTAAAAAATTACATTATGCAATATATAAATTCTGTTTCAACAAAAATATTGCCATGCGTCATTGCACGCCGAAAAATCATTTCCGTGTTCGCATATGGTAGTCAACTGATGTTATCGTGTGATCAGAATTTCGCTTAGATAGAAGTATTATCCTATATAACCTCTTTCAATAGTTAAATTATTAATTTCGCTTCGTTTTAATTACTTTTGAAGTACCTTCCGATTGATGGACGCTATTGGTAAGGCGACAGTTTAGTTTATTTTAACTAACAAGCACGTTTTGCGAGTAATTTTTAACTTATTTTTGACAGATGACGGTGCGACATGCTTGCTGTGCTGAGGATATTCTACGAATATAAAACGCGGCACTTGAAGTTTTTAGAAGGCAACATAACTACGTAATAGACATATCAACTATAAGGCTTAAAACTATTTTCAATCTAAGAGTGTCCACAGCAATAGTCAACATTCAACAAAGTTCGCATCTGACAAAAATCGCGCGCCAGTCAACTACTGCACTGACAATTTATAAAAGTGTAAGTCTGGCTTTTTATCCACACTTGCACCAAGCCGGGCATAAAATCCCGGCTTTGCGCAATCATAAAACCAAGCTCGGCTTTACTCCAGGCTTATTGGTATTCATAAAAGCTGGGGTGACAAGCCGGGCTTATGGTATTCATAACAATCAAGTCCGGCTGTTTGTTAATCACGGCTTCAGCAATTGTTTTCTTGATTTTTTCATGAACACTAAAAATCTCGGACGAAAAGGTAGGCTTGGACTGATGTCGGATTGGTCACTCGCTCACGCTGTTGTTTCATAGCGGAACGCCATTCAGAACCGTGTCACAGCACTGCTGCCATGTTATCAGCCTTCAAAATGTGTAGCTTCCGACACCCTGATAAACAATTTATGAAGCAGTGTTTGAACAGGTTTTGTCTTTTTACTGTCTCCTGTATGCAAAATTTATCCTACTTGACATAATGCAAATGACAGCATGCAGTAGAACGTAGCTAAGGCTGGTGAGACAAAGTACGTACACACAGGATATACAACACACACCCACACAAACTGTGTTATTTGCTGACCTACCAGCAGTTTAACACTGAAATAGTGAGATTTGTGTGCTCTTGACGCACAGATTTGCACTATAGTATATACGCGGCGGCTGAGGCCGCCGCGTAAAAAAATGACTTTCAGTCGTTCAACCCGCTTGACTTGAATACATACTGACGCGTAAAACATAATTTTGGACCTCGGAGGTGAGCAGAATGGTGTTTTATTGGACAATAGACGATATATATAGTCATTCACATAGTTTTATAAGACACAACATTTATTACAAGGTTCATGAATATCCATCTATTGATTTTTTTTAAATTCCAGTTCTTTTTGATAATGTTTTTGTAATCGGCCATAAAATTTTTCGGCTTGTTTATCCACCTATATAACCTTGTGTAACCTCCAGTAGCTGCTTTGAACGATAAAAACTGGTTTTTGCGTCTGCTCTCAAAACCAGTTAGTACCTCTTTTTTCTCCAAGTGCTTTTGTATTGGTTGTTTGAAATTAACGCGTTTTTCGTAGACCTGCCAGTTACAAAACTCTGACTAGACATTCGCAATTTTTATGCCCAGACTTTTTTGTGCAAAGTTTTTACCTGTCATGAAACATTTTGTAGCTGTGCTTGGTCGTAGGAATCATTGCTAGATGTACTGTAGAAGATTTAACAGTGATGACAGTTGACAATATATGCAATTCAACAAGTACATCCAGCGAGTAGCACGTTTGAAGACGTTGATAACGCTGCAAATAGTCTCATTGCGTAGATATTTCCTTAGGGCTAATTCCTAAAATGGATTGATTAGATTAAAATTTGTTTGGCCAATAATTCATGACATCAACTATCATTTTTGCAAGGCTATGGCAAAGATTTATAGCACCTCCAATTTGTGCACAATATTTTGTAAGTCTATTTCAAGATTAAGACTATTTTTTAAACAAACAAACTAGTTTTAATCTAATCAGTTTTATCCATGTTAGGAAATGACCCTTAGACAATTACACCACGTGCTGTGCTAAAGACACCGTACTACATAGGGATTGTAATGTTGGGCTATTTATAAAATGAATCGTTGCAAACTTTTTGATACACATTGTTGAACCCGAGTATCTTTTCATTTAAAATTTGTCAACACAATGGCTCAGAATGAGTCACCAGCAGTCTTTTTTACTTTTTTCTGTTTTGGGATTAAAAAAATTTAATCAAATTGCTGAAATAGGTGTTACACATCTCTTGTCTGGGGTTTCATTCATGTTAAGTTTTTGATTTTTTCTTTTAGAATTTCGTTGTTTATTAATTTGCAAACTTTAGTACTTCTTTCAACATATACCTATCTATACCTTATATTTATTGAACTATGGGCGAACGATCATTTGAAGAAATCGTGGAGTATTTTGAATACTTCGGAGTTGGAAAAGTGAGTATCGTCAGCTTATTTGCAACTCGTACAAGCTTATTTTGAGCGCTGTCGAGGTGAGCACACAAAGCGCATCATGAATTATTTGATATCATCATGTATTGCTAATGACAGTTTGAACCGGTCAAAATTGAGGTTGGAAAGTGGTTCACTATAGCGCTGCAAATTCCATTACAATTGTACTGAGTAAATCAAGTACATTCTAGTGACGGGTGGGGTAATATGACCTGGTACCATGGGATAATAACTTGAGAAATGTTTCCACAGTTTGAAGCTTAAGGCCTATTCACACGAGGGCGCATGAGCGGGCGCATGAGCTGACGCATGAGAGGGCGCCTGAGAGGGCGCATGAGCGGGCGCATAAGCGGGCGCATGAGAGGGCGCATTCTATTTTCACACTGCCTGCTGCATTATTTCACACATTGCACTATTCACTACTGTGCATGTGCGCCCGCTCATGCGCCATGGCGTGCGCCATGGCGTGCGCCATGGCATACGCCATGCAATGCGCCATGGCGTACGCCATGAAGCAAAATGCGGCCTCGTGTGAATAGGCCATTAAACTAGGTTATAACTACCCAACTGATAAGGTTCAAGACAAAAAACAAACTTATGTGGTTATTTTTAGAGCAATGCCACTTTAAGACGACACGAGAATTTCCAAGCACAGCAGGATGCTGAAGAGTTACACAAGGCTATGGCTGGAAAGGGTATAGTTTCACGTTGCTCTCGTCATGTGTTTTACCTCTATTATTTGAGTGTCAGTGTTATTGTGCATTTAATGTCAGCAAAATGTATGATGTAAAAGCAACAAAAATTAAACATTAGATTGAATTGAAAAAGATTGCACGCTTTTAAACAGCTATCAATTCAATATATTTTCAGGTTGCGATGAAGAGACTATCGCTCGCATAATCTGTAAACGCACAAATGCCCAGAGACAGGAGATCAAACAAGCTTATAAGGCCAAGTATCAGTCTGTAAGTAAAGTATTTTATAACCTCATGTATACATAACGTTACATGTATAAAAGTTAAATAGTTAAATATTGCCTCTGTCTTTCTCTCTTATTGTATTACGTGTATTACTTGTATTGCTTTTACCATACAATTTTTGTGAAACAGGGCCTACTCTCCTAATATACAGCAGTCATTTGTATTATTGCTCCAGCGTTCTGTCGGCTAGGTTGACTTTCTAGCGTTAAATTCCACGACGCTTTGTCGAATCTTTTCTCTGAATCTAAATTTTAATGCTAAATTAATAACAGGAATCAATCTGCATCACAGTGTACAAAAGCTTGTTTAGACTTGTTGGTAAACATAGGATATTTTTATACATATAATCTATATTTTTTAAGGAGCTGAAAAAAGACCTGATGAAGGAATTGAAATCTGATTTGGAGGATTTGATCCTGGCTCTGCTGACCTCGCCCGACGAATTCGACGCCGACCAAATTCACAAGGCTGTCAAAGTAGTAAATACAAACAACAATTATATAAAAATTACTATTTTATGATTATTTCCATTTAATATTAATTTTAATTGTATTAAATTTTTTATATTTATAGTATACCTAAGGTTATTGGTTGAATAGGTGAATTGAATAATTTAGCGACTTTATGCTGAGTCTTATCAAAAAGTATTTAGATTTAGTCAACAACTATTTTACAAAAATGGACATTGTAAAGTGGTAACGTGTGCACATTGTAAAATTGTAGAGTTGTAACAAAATTACAGGTAAAATTTAAAACGTATGGTAAATTATTGTTTATTGTCATAATAAGTGATGTTTCATAGAAATTCTGTGAATGTTTCAGGGCCTTGGAACGTCAGAAATAGTCCTGATTGAAATTCTGTGTAGCCGAACCAATGCTGAAATTCAAAAAGCCAAATTCGCCTATCGTCACTGTAGGTTTAGCTTCTGTATATGGTGTTTTACTCTGTATTTAACAATTTTTATTAAAGTTTGAGGTTAACAATTAACAAAACAAAAACAAAGTATATAGAATTTTATTTAACATCAATGAAAAATGAAACTTATTAATTCTGACTCCGTTATTTGGTTAATAATATTTGTGTTTTAACTATTTTAGTATTTGCTCGAGATATGGAAAAAGATATTGCTAGTGATACCAGTGGTGACTTCCGGAAACTGCTACAAGCATTGTGCGCTGTAAGCTTACGATATACGTTCTAGCATAAGTGTCAAATGTAGTTTTGGATGAGTTTATACGAATATTCGTCAACTTAAAATCAATAAAATTGAAATATTTTTTTCGCTCAAAATAGCTAGAGGTCAAATACTGAAAAGGTACTCTTGGCTTATACTTTTGTCAACGCATATAAATTAACATTGCACATATGAAGCGCATGTTCTATTGCAGTAAAATAATTTCAATTTGCTTCCAATTTTAATGGCAGATTGGAACTCTGAAGTGGCCATTTTCACTTAACGTATGACCAAACAGTTTTGATTTGTTCCACACTTCCACATTTTCAAGTTTCTGACCTGTATATTTTAGGCTAACCGCGACGAGACTACATTTGTTGATCCAGCCAAAGCAGCACAGGATGCTGAAGTAAGCTTGTTCAATTGAAATTTGTTTCGACTAAAGTCGGACCAACAAGCAGCAGTTTCATGCAAATTTTTTTAGCAATTTTCAGCTATTACCACACCACATCGAAATTATGGCCAAGGGGGCATCATAACTTAAAACTTCAAAACCCTACCTAATAGATTACTAAATGTAAAAATTGCATTTGCAGCAATATATACATAACTTATACAATAATTAAATTAATATTTACAAAATTTGTACTACGGTTTTCATACAATTATAAGCAACTTTTGAAAATAAGCCCCCGACAAACAAAAAATTGAACACGCAAATCATGCTAACTACTTCGTGGCTAGCTTATGCCAAAAAGCAGTATAAAGACCTGCCGCCGCTGAGGCGGCGGCAGGAAAAAATGTTCAACACTGAGTAAAATCAGATGGCGGGCTTTTAGCAGCTACTCGTTGTACTTTTGATGGCTGAAATTTGTTCTTTATTTAATGAAATCAGATGTAGTCTTTCGTTTCAGTGTTCAACATTTTTGGTCAGATTTTAATAAAATGCTAATGAAAAAACCTACAAAAATATATTAAACAGAAACGTATGATTTTTTGCTTTAACAGGGTCAGATGTTGCGATAGTTGCTACATACAAAGCTACTGTTATAAAAATAGATCTTTGTAGATAAAGATACGAAAACAAGCTATAAACCAATCAACCATTTATCGATAAGGTGTTGAGTTTATTCCTTATTGTAATCATTATACTTGATATATATGTATAACTAAATGTGTTTTCCTTAGTATATCTACCATCGAATATTGTTTGTTTTAGGCTTTATACAAAGGCGGGGAAGGGAAATTCGGAACGGACGAAGCTCTATTCACTCGAATCTTTGCATCCCAAAGCTACGCTCAGCTGCAGGCTATCTTCAAGGAATACAAAGCCCAAAGAGGGCATGATATCGAAGTGGCGATCAAGAAGGAATTCTCTGGGGATACTAAGGATGCACTGTTTGCTATTGGTGAGACACCACGCTTGTGACGCGGTTTGTAGTTTATCATGTCATTTTGGATTGGATCTAGTGAAAAAAAGGGATATGTTCCTAACTAAATCTAACTAAAGGCTGACAAAAAATTGCTGGCCCCAGAGAAAAGAGAAAACATTTGCTTTCATAGCAAAAAAACTAACTTCAGGCACCAAGAGCACATATTGGGCTCTTCTTATTTAGCGTAGGCCCGCTGAGTGCCAGTTCTGATGCCTAAAGATTACTGCAATTGAAGTGTTAATTCATTGTGTTATCTCTTAATTTTCAGTAAAATGTGTGAAGAACCGACCAGTCTTCTTTGCTGAGCGATTATATCGCGCTATGAAGGTAACAATTACCACTTTTTATTCTGCTAAATTAAACTGTCTGTTGATGATGATGTTCCAATACCATCTTCTATTCATCAAAACACACTGTTACCCAAAAATTATTTAAATTCACCATATCTCTCAGGGTCGTTTCATAGGCTTGCGGCCGTATTTCCGCTCAGCAGGCAAAAACTTACGAAATAATCATACCACGTGCTAATCTTAAATACTAATAGTGGCGTGATTATTTCGTAATTTTGCCGGCTGAACGGACATACGGCTATAAACATGAATCGGCCCTAAAGCTACATACCTATTAGGGTCGATTCATACTTACAGCCGTATGTCCGTTTTACCGACAAAATGACGAAATAATGACGTCACAGGCGCTGGCTGATCAGCTGCACTTGGCTGCTAGTGACGTCATTTGGCAGGCTGAACAAACATACGGATGAAAGTATGAATCAAGCTTAAACCGCTGACTAAGCTTGCAACGGTTTCGCTTTCATCAAATAATTCTGTTTTTGAGCAATGAGTGTTTTGATTCTGGCTGTTTAATACGATGCCGTTTTTTCCAGCTTTTATAGTTTTTGCCTTGGCACCATCGTAATAATGTATGGTTTAATGACTAAAACCATAGCATAGTTTTAGGCTCGATTCATTCTCACATCAGTATGTCAGTTCAGCTGGCAAAATTACGAAATAATTACGAAATACTCACGCCACTAGCCGATTTTATACAATGACGTCAATATTATGAAATTTAGACGGCTGTACGGACATACGGATGTAAGTATAAATCTACTGGTTATAGTATATAGTATAGTTGGAAAATGATATAACAAGTAGCCCATAAAAGGGCGAGGTTCCTTCCCTGTGTCTACTACTACCTAGTTTATTCTTAACTAATGTTGCTACGTACAAAGCAGTGCTGCAGGATCGTCATCAAGCATTTTGCTGCATTGAACCATACACTTATATACTGCTGGTGAAACACTACTGTGCCTGCCAATCAGCGTTTGACAACACTAGTTCCTTCTCTAGAAGAATCAAAAACCCTCAAATGATGCTCACTGATAGCGTTTTGTTAATTTCAGGGAATTGGCTGTGATGACAAAACCTTAATTCGTGTGATCGTGTCTCGCTCGGAATATGACATGCGGGAAATCAAAGCAGCTTATCAGGCTCAGTATCAAGTTCCATTGGAAGAAGCTATTACGGTAATTTCCAGCAGATTTTAAGTTGCTGGTCTGCTATGTAATTACACGTCATTGTTTTAAGCATTTGAAAAAGTACTTGCGTATGCATCAGGGTTGACGCTCGTATGTAAATAGAAGCAGAAGTTTCACAACCACCTCAAAGCTGCTAGTTAGTAGTTTGAAGTTACGTCTTTTATTTTTCAGCGGAAAAGTTTGCAACGAAAACGTCTAAGAAAATTTTTATCATTAGTGTGTTACAATTGTATAGCTATCTGTA
This sequence comes from Trissonchulus sp. WLG1_4, assembly GCA_030248245.1. NCBI lineage: Eukaryota > Metazoa > Nematoda > Enoplea > Enoplida > Ironidae > Trissonchulus > Trissonchulus sp. WLG1_4. Next base: position 47,534 of record JASANF010012174.1, on the reverse strand, counting down.
TCTACCGTTGAATTTATTATGTGTTTTGTTTTAGAAAGAAGCCAAAGGACACTATCGCGCAGCTTTGCTGGCCCTCATTAATGAATAAGCCTATTTTCTAATGAATTGATTAATTAATTGATAGTTAATTTCTATGCGTTCCGTCTAGTTTCTTTTTTGCAATGAATAATGTCTTTTTATGTAATAAGTTTTGGTACCTAATTTCTTAACAGTTTTGTGTGTTATTTCTATGAAAACATAGGAGTATTTTTGTCGATGTGAATCCCAAATAGTTTTATTTTTATTTCTTTAAAAAACGGAAATAAACAGTGGCAGAGATACCATAGTTTTTTTAGTACAACTAAGTGAAAGCAGGTGACGGTTTTGTTTGGTGAAGTGCTATGTTTTATTTTCATTTTATTGTTGAAAAGCATGATATTGTGAGCTTTATATAGCCAAATAAAGTTTTTGAAAAATAATCTTGGCTGACTTTCTGATTAGCTTAAGCAAATTTCACAAAAATACAAAGATACTTGACCCTAAATAACATATATTTACTTATAATAATCAACATGCAACAACTTTAGCACTGTTTCAAATGTGCTGTTTCAAATTTGATTAAAGTTACTAGTTTAATCAATGTACACACGACACGCGGAATTTTTCATGACAATGTTTACATTGCAAAAATTTCAATTTTTTATCACAAAAAGAACGTTTTAGGCCAGTAGACATCTTTTGTGAAACTAGAATTTTGGCTTATGTTTTATCATGGTGAAAAGTATGCCTGGTGCGTTTGTATATTACATATGTGGAAATTGCTTGAAAGATTCAGCTATCTTTATATCGCTTACAGCTTTTCGCAAATGTGCACTCAAAGCACAACTAGCAACAGCTGTAGTATGCAGATGACAGTTTCTGTTCCGCGATAGTTTGTCCATCATCAGTTTTCGGCTGTTCCATGTCATTGTTTCATAAGGATACCACTCAGCTGTCCAACAACCATCCTTTGTTTGCCAATTTAGAATCCACTTCAGCCATTTTAGTGGCAAAAATTCACCAAAACCCAGTTGCCCACAGGTAAATTGGGCTTCCATAAAAAGATCACGTTTCATCTGAGTTTTCATTACACTTTCAGAAAGATTTTGTGCCATAATTAAGGCATTAGTGCATAAGATATTAATTTGGTTTTCGTAATCTGAAAAGCGGAGCTAAAAGAACTACTTAACACGTATTCATATACCCTACATATCTTTGTCATATATCAAACATCACAATGCAGCACAACAGGTACGTATGTAGAGCTAAACAATACCAAGCTTCTATGTATTTGTATTCTCGTTGCCTTCTTTTGCAAATGATTTGAATAAACTGGACAGACTCTAAGTTAATTGTTTTCTGTTAATTGGTGTTGTGCTACAGCACACCAGTGGATGGTTGCACCAAGTAGCAAATCCTGCAGTTGTAAGAGGCCTTCAATTTTGATTCTGATTCTAAACAGGGTTGACCGTTCATTGCAGGTGCCCGCGGGGTTTGAGTAGGTGCGGGCGGGAAAGTTTCAAACGCGCATCACCAATGTAAAACTTCAATTTATAATTACAAGGTAATATACTTTACCTTTATAGCCCCAGCTTTTAATCATTGCAGCACTTAAACAATGTTTTTCTTTAGCCAGAATTGTGAGTAAAATTTGATGCAGCAAAAAATAGTGACTTGAGTTTTTCAACCCCAAAAACTGTAGACATGTTGCCGATAGATTACAGGGGTTTGCCGAAACTGTTGCTTTATTGAGTAATACCGCTGAAAAACATTTGTCACCATGTTTTTCTGAATATCTTAGACTTGTGTTGACGAGCCATTTCGATCTAAAATAATTTATCACTCACAGAAAATTAGCAGCTTCATTCTTCCGCAACTTGCATCAGACAGAGCTACAGTTTTTAGATATTACCCACCTATCGACTGTCTACTAAGTCCGGTTTCTAGTTGTCCAAAATGTTAACTTATTTTGCAAGTTAGATTTTTCAAAATCTCTGACACAAAACATGAAGACAAGGACAAGTATGAACTGGGCTTTCACAAAGATGTAATGTAACGTGTCATGTTCTACTCACTTTAGTTAATAGTTTAGTTACTGTCCCCAAACAGCGTTGCAGCAAGTAACACACAGCTAACATTGTACATACATTACAATTGTGAAAGTTTTGTATGTCAAATTACAGCAATATAAATTTAACATCAAGCTTAAGTTACCGTCTTAGTAGCTTTGGAGATCTTAATGGTTGAACAAGCCATGGTTTTTCAATCAGCCCACCAAGTTTCTCATAGTAGTTTTTGTTTTCCTTTTTCACAAACGGTACGGCATTTTTCGCAAGCACAGCAACATTGGCTTGGAGCTGTCTAATACGCTTCCTATTTTCCGACGACAAGCGTTCTGAAAAACATTTATGCTGAAACTAACAATAATAATACAAATAAATAGTAAAACCAGTACAACATCGTAAAAATAGCAAGACTTTTCTAGGTAACATAAAAATTTAAACAAAAGTACTCAGGCCAGCTGTAATGCTAAGACCTTTACCCTTAAAGGCTCAGGGTCAATGTACCACCAATTAGCTCTAGTTTTACTCAGCGAATTAATGAACTCACAATGGTCCTCTCTTAGCAGCAAGAATCCACGCCGCAATAAAGTTTGGCACACGTCCAGTCGTTACAATACAAGCTTTACTGTCCAAATCAAGGCACAGAAACAGATCAAAAAGTCCACGCCAATCAGCAAACAGAAAACAGCAACCACCGCATAACAAAACCGACCGTTTATTCTAACCGCGCCAAAAAAACTAATCCAGACTACCAGATGTTGCTTTTTATTATTGGCTATCTGATTGGTGGACAAGCTCCGCCTCCCCCGCTTAAGGGGGGGGGCTACCTGTATAAGTGAAAATTTTAGGTTCTCCGATTCGCTTCAAATTTGCACACAATGTAACCCCAGGGAAGGCGCATCGCAGATGTAACAAACTAGAACCAATGCTTTTGCCAATTTTTTACTAGGGGCGCCCAAAAATTCAATTTTACGTGTAAATCATAGCCGCAAAAAAAAAGTTTTTTGTGCTCACAAAGCGTTCCTTTACTCGAAATTTTTGTTAATACTGACGAAGCTGATTTTTACATGATTCGATAGCCTAATGTCATATCTCAACCTCTATGATCCATTTTTTTAAATTTTTGCCCATGGCCTGAGCAGTGACGCCAAATGTAAAATGACTTAAATTTGGCGTGCCCAAAAAACAGCCATTTTTTCACATTTCGCCCTCGATTTTAGAATTGAAAATACATATAAAAAATCCGGATCATACGATTTTGCGCATACATGTGGGCTGCTACTATGCCAAGTTTCAGCCTGATTAGCTTGATGTGGTTTGTGTTAGAACTGTTCAACTGAGGGCTACTTTTAGGCTTTTTTGCAGTACTTTTGCCTATGTAAATACACTGACGAACACACTGAACCAAAAGTGCACCTTCAAGCTTAATTGTTCTCATCTGACGTTGGGGTGCGTTGGGGGAGTAACATATGTGAAAATAAGCAAAATTGGAGAACTTTGATTTTTGACCTGGGTAGCCCCCCCCTTAATTGATTTATCTTCCATACAAAAAGGAAAAACTACTTTTGCAACCATTTTAACAAAGTTTGTACAAAGTGCACAATGGATACAGGATCGAGACGTAAAATAAGTTATTACTGCAAATAGTTAACAGCTAATCGACCTAGCGAATATTGCGTAAAATTAAAACAAGCAGGCCCCAAAAGGGGCAAGGTTCCTTTGTTGAGTGCAAAATCCATTATTTTCATCCTTAGCATTTCGCCATTCAGCATTATGTAAATACACTGACAAAGGCACCGAACCAAAAGTGCACCTTCAAGCTTAATTGTTCTCATCTGACGTTGGGGTGCGTTGGGGGAGTAACATATGTGAAAATAAGCAAAATTGGAGAACTTTGATTTTTGACCTGGGTAGCCCCCCCTTAATTGATTTATCTTCCATACAAAAAGGAAAAACTACTTTTGCAACCATTTTAACAAAGTTTGTACAAAGTGCACAATGGATACAGGATCGAGACGTAAAATAAGTTATTACTGCAAATAGTTAACAGCTAATCGACCTAGCGAATATTGCGTAAAATTAAAACAAGCAGGCCCCAAAAGGGGCAAGGTTCCTTTGTTGAGTGCAAAATCCATTATTGTCATCCTTAGCATTTCGCCATTCAGCATTATGTAAATACACTGACAAAGGCACCGAACCAAAAGTGCACCTTCAAGCTTAATTGTTCTCATCTGACGTTGGGGTGCGTTGGGGGAGTAACATATGTGAAAATAAGCAAAATTGGAGAACTTTGATTTTTGACCTGGGTAGCCCCCCCTTAACTAGGCTTTACCGTAGGCCGTTTCATGGTTTTAGGATAGGCCTGTTACACAGCTCAGTATTCAGTCCTCTGTAAAATTTATTATTAACAGATCTGTTTTCTGTTAATTTTTTATTTGATGTTGTGTTAAATGAAAATTGAAAATAACAAAAAGTTGAAATCTTAAGTAAAAACATCCAGCCCTCCTAAGAATCCATCATTAGTCACGCCAGCAAAACCTTAATTTTCAAAGACCTACAACCGTAACCTGACTGGCCTCAATACGACACCTGCTACATCGATAATGGGCACACTGTGCAGTTTTAAGAATTCAAAATGTTTTACTGATCTAATTAGTTTTGTCGTAGTTGGCTAACTCACTCAAGAAGTCCCAAATACTGTAACAGGCCTATCCTAAAACCATAAAACGGCCTACGGTAAAGCCTAGTTAAGCGGGGGAGGCGGAGTTTGTCCACCAGTCAGATAGCCAATAATACAAAGAAACATCTGGTAGTATCCATTAGTCTTTTTGGTGCGGTTGGAATAAATAGTCGGTTTTGTTTTGCGGTGGTTGTTGTTTCCTGTTTGCTGATCAGTGTGGACTTTTTGATCTGTTTCTTTGGCTTGATTCGAACAGTATAGCTTGTATCGTAACGACTAGACGTGTGCCGAACTTTATTGCGGTGTGGATTCTTGCTGCTAATAGGGGACCATTGTAAGTTTATTAATTCACTAAGTAAAACTTGGTGGTACGTTGACGCTAAGCCTTTAAGGGTAAAAGTCTTAGTGTTACATGGCATCCCTGGCTTCAAATCCAGGCCATTAGTTTCCTCATTTATAGCATCTGCCACCTCATGAGTAGTTACGTACGTACACCTAGAGAAGGAACGCTTAAAGTAGTACAATAACTTCATACGTATTGTAAATGTTGAATTGCTGAATTAGTCTTGTTTAATTACTTAGCTAATACGTATCGTTTTTGTTGCATTTTCTAATAACCTGATAATAATGACAAAAAATTTAATTTCTAACTTCATTTTCCAGCTATAAGTATAACGTTTTCATCATATTTAGTTATATAGTAATTATTAACCAGAATAAGGTAGAGTTATAAACTTCCTTGCGGGATAACTCTCCCTGTTTTATAATAATCTGTTTTGTTGTTATGTGTGAAGGTAACTATTTTGCGTAAACGTAAAACATAACCAACCAACACTCGAAGTAATATTAAACTATCCCTCATTGTCTACTTCAATTTATAACGTACTCCTCCATTTTTTTCTTTCTGGTTTGAAATTCATGTTTCATACGGTAAATTGAAATTAAACACCTATTTGGCAACATCCAACACCAGTTAAATAGATATTGATATAAATTTTCCTAAGAGTTTGCGTCTTTTTTGAAATTTATGCATCCTGGTATTTGTGGCTAGAAATAGAATACAAACCTAAATAAGTAGTGTTTTCCTGGAAATTGTTTGGTTTGAAGTGAGCTTTAAAAAATTCTTAATCTCTTCAACAAATTATTGCTTTACTACCGTAGGCACTTTGTCGAAACAAACAAAATTTTCAGGAAAACGTCATTGCGCATACGTATAACTTCATAGCTAAAGAATGGCAGAAAGTAATATTTCGATCCAAAGCGCTGAAACGTCAGAATGTACAATTAGGCATTCATTTACAAATTCAAAGTCAGAACGACCTCATCACTGCCATTACACGACGGATGGAAGGCAGAGCTTGTCCACCAGTCAGATAGCCAATAATAAACAAGCACGTTTTGCGAGTAAAGTTAAACTAAATTTAGATGGAGTTCGATGCGATATGCTTTCGCATATCGACGATATTCGTCAAATATAAAACGCGGCACCAAATTTTTTGGGCACCATTTCAACATGTCAAGCTGCAGCATTCTTTCCTAGCTGAGTTTTGCTATCCAAGATATTCCAACAAACTTTCATAACATTTCATAATTTCACTAAATTCAATTTTTCAACATAGCAAATTCGCCACTACTTTTCATGACTACAAAAACAGGTGTATAACATTACGCAACGTCATTGAATAATTCCATGACTTAGCAAATGGCAAACTTGTTGTATTTTTTACAGTCGGATATTATACATTAATCTGTACCACTGAACCAAAATAATCTACAGTATAATCTAATACCGTAAGGTCATATACTGTCAGTGTTACTGTTATCGGAATTTCATTGTACATACATCAGTGGCTGTATCTGACTGGCTACTTAATAACAACTCACAAAATATTTGAACACACTATGACAAATGGCCAAAATGTCATCTAACTCTGCTTTAGTTCAAGCATATACGTCTTGCAGGATCCCAAGTTGGGACAAAAAACGCTATCGTTGTGCTTGTAAACCATAATACGATGATAAAATATCCCGTCACATGCAGTGTGTTTCATTCGCAGACGAAACACCCTACTGAAGGCTTTAACCCTTTAATGCCCAGAGTATCACTGGCTAGACAGCCTCATTCTGGCACCTTCTAGTTTTTTGGACATTGCTCGAGCTACGTGCGTCGTAGAGAGATCGCGAAACCACCATTCGATAGAGAAATGAATGGTAAACAAAACATAATCAGTCGATTAAGGGTCTAGGACGCACCGTTTTTGCGTTATAAGCGCTCAAAGTTGAGAATTTTTAAAAATTTGCGCCATCGCTCAGGCATATTATGTACCTCACCCTAGAGTATGAACACAGCAACTGTGCGCCTGCCGTAGTTGAATGCTAGAAATAAACTACATTATCCGCTGTATCTGATGCACATAAAGCAGACTGCTGGAGTTGCATTCAAATTTCATAATGTGGCCTTAAAGAAAATACTACTTTTGCGATGAAAAAAAGTCAAGTTTGCACATTGCTTAAATGAGCATAGGCTTCGCTGTGTGGCAGTAGGACTACAAATTGCCGGCCAGATGTGATGACCTACAATTCCCAATAAAAACAGCTAAAAGATCTTGTCACTAGAATAGACTAGTCAAGTTGCATAGCCCCAGATATGATAGTTCATCGTGAGGTATCTCCCATGATCCTTTGGGCATGGAAGGGTTAATGTGTGAAGGAAACAATAGGCTGTGTGTACGTAATTCATTCGATTCATTATTGCTATGCACAAGCGCTGATGGCGAGATCACTGCACACAGTACATTTGCCAACGCACGTAGCCTAAGCACACACAGTACAATACACACACCCACACATCTAGTGTATTTTTGTGACCTACCACATTGCTCAAGGTAAATTTACACAGTGAGCGGAGATACATGCTAAACGCGAAATTGCAATATAGTATATACGCGGCGGCTGAGGCCGCCGCGTAAAAACAACATCTGGCAGTATCCATTAGTCTTTTTGGTGCAATTGGAATAAATGGTCGGTTTTGTTTTGCGGTGGTTGTTGTTTCCTGTTTGCTGATCAGTGTGGACTTTTTGATCTGTTTCTTTGGCTTGATTCGAACAGTATAGTTTGTATCGTAACGACTGGACGTGTGCCAAACTTTATTGCGGTGTGGATTCTTGCTGCTAAGAGAGGACCATTGTAAGTTTATTAATTCGCTAAGTAAAACTAGAGCTAATTGGTGGTACGTTGACGCTGAGCCTTTAAAGGTCTTAGCGTCACATGGCATCCTTGGCTTCAAATCCAGGCCATTAGTTTCCTCATTTATCGCATCACCTACCTCATTAGTAGTTGCGTACGTATACCTAGAGAGGGAACGCTTAAAGTAGTACAATAACTCATACTGCTTGTTTCTGTTTTATCCGTTTCGTGTTACACTTCTGTGTATTGAGGACCCGTGAAAATACTGATTATAATATAAATCTTGTTCTATTTTGTTGTGTATAACAATTTTACAGCAGTAGTCCTCTTTATATTCCTAAAGTTTATTATATGTCGTATATACAGTTATTAGATATATACTTCTTGTTGAATATTTGTCTCATTGCATTATTTAATTCATACGTATTGTTAATGTTGAATTGCCGAATTAGTCTTGTTTAGTTACTTATGTTAGCTTGTACGTATAGTTCTTGTTGCATTTTCTGATAACCTGATAATAATGTCAAAAAATCTTGTAATTTTTAACTTCGTTTTCCAGCTATAAGTATAACGTTTTCATCATATTTTGTTATATAGTAATTATTAACCAGAATAGCTTAGGTAGAGTTATAAACTTCCTTGCGGGATAACTCTGCTTGTTTTATAATAATTTGTTTTGTTGTTGTGTGTGAAGGTAACTATTTTACGTAAACGTAAAACATAACCAACCAACACTCGAAGTAATATTAAACTATCCCTCATTGTCTACTTCAATTTATAACGCACCCCCCCCCATTTTTTTCTTTCTGGTTTGAAGTCGATGTTTCATACGGTAAATTGAAATTAAACACCTATTTGGCAACATCCAACACCATTTAAATAGCTATTAATATAAATCTTTCTAGCGTCTTTTTTGATATTTATGCATCCTGGTAAATGTGGCTAGAAATAGAATACAAACCTAAATAAATATTGTTTTCCTAAAAATTGCTTGGTTTGAAATGAGCTTTAAAAAATTCTTAATCTCTTCAACAATTTATTGCTTTACTACCGTAGGCACTTTGTCGAAACAAACAAAATTTTCACGAAAACTTCATTGTGCATACGTATAACTTCATAGCTAAAGAATGGCAGAAAGTAATACTTCAAACAAAAACGCTGAAACGTCAGAATGTACAATTAGGCATTCATTTACAAATTCAAATGCAGAACAACCTCATTACTGACATTACACGACGGATGGAAGGCGGAGCTTGTACACCAGTCAGACAGCCAATAATAAAAAGCAACATCTGGTAGTCTCCACTAGTCTTTTTGGTGCGGTTGGAATAAATGGTCGGTTTTGTTTTGCGGTGGTTGTTGTTTCCTGTTTGCTGATCAGTGTGGACTTATTGATCTGTTTCTTTGGCTTGATTTGAACAGTAAAGCTTGTATCGTAACTGTAACGGGGACGTTCGATTCCTAGCCCCTCCTGGTTGCCCAGCCTTCTAATTAATTGCCTAAATTCCTATAGAACATCCTTTCCCAAGCCATAAGACCATTTTGTGGGCAGGTTCGACAGGATTCCTGGCGACCACATACACCATCACCTGCAAACACATATGGGCACTACCGTGATCAATACCATGAAAGAAATAAGACGCTGCCTAGGTATGAACATGCTCGATCGGATAGACGCCCGGTTACCCCCGAAAATTATCGTAACAGAGATAGGACCCCAAACCGTGACCCAACCCCCCACCGCGATCGTGCAACGAGTACAGACCAAAATAGGCACCCAGATAATCACCAGCAGCGGTCTCGATCTTCCAGTCAGCATCGAGTTCAGACAATAGAGTGTAACTCTGACGCTTACCCGTTTCATGACGTTACTGAACTGAATAAAAATGAGTCCACTACCAATACTGACTTTGACACCAAATTTTTAGCCCTTTTTGACCACATGTCTATTGACAACGATGAACCTCGACCGCTCACCCCTCCTAGTCTTAATTCAATTACAGTTACTCCAAACGATCCTAAAACCCAGCCCCTTGTGGATGCGCTTTCAAATCAGTCACATCCGTTGACACCACAGGAATCATCTGATTCTAACTCAAGCACTCTTGATTATGATACGGCTTCTGATTCCCCACTCATGCATAGTCATGCTACTTTTATAATTGAAACCAACGAAGCACAAGACACCCAGCAATGTGATGCTGATTCTGATCACGATATTGAACCACTTCCAAGCGAAATTGACGCCAATGAACTTCTAACTGCGGAAAACGCTTGCGAGCCCCCCCTCAGCCTTCGTCGCAGCCATAGAGTGTTTGACTTGTCTAAGTATTTCACTCTTGAAGAAGCAACGGCTGAAGTATCTTTTCTGTCCCGTCTGCTTCTCATAGCCCAGTGTACCGGTCTCGTACTATGTATCATTATATTTTGGCTCCTTTTTCCAAAAGCGTCCGGTCAATCAGTCCAAATTTGTCAGCAAACTCCTGGAGGGCACCCTATTGCTGTACCAACCCAAATCAACTGCTTGGCACCTAGACCAGCATTAGATCAACCACCCATACGGCACCGGCAGCCTCTTGCCAGTTGCGTCGGACTATTACATGCACTCATGTAGGCTTTTTGGGATCACGTGGAATTGTTTCTGACTCAATAAACTATCTTCACATAAGTCCAGAAACCTGTCACAAAGCATGGACACACAAAAAGTTCAACAATAAACCCTTGTCCCCCTTGAATGACGAACTGTGGTCAACAACAACTCCAATATCCCTGCTTTTAAATGGTGCTGCTACGACAAATGCACCCAGACAGAAAATTTCATTCTCAATACAGGCACCCTTGCTACTATTGATGGCACTACACTACTGAGTAACCTTGGAATAATCAGTAACTATACAGGCAAAAGTAATTTTAGCTATGATGGCGCTACTGTTATTGTCTGGCAATCTGAAGACCTGTTTCCCATATGCCCATTTGAACCCCAGCTTTTTTATGACACCCAGATAAGTGCCGGCCATATTGTGATTGACACTATACAAGGCGCTTTTTCCCTAACCCGACACGTTACCCATGACTGCCTGCCCCGTCCACCTATCTGACCGACCAAGGAATCGCTTTACGATTTTTTGGAGTTGATTTTGCCACCCTACGTGAAGCCTTGCACCCATACCCCCATACTGGCACTCATAATGGCAATGCTGACCCAATTAATGCAAAACTGAATTATTTGCTGTATAAGACGCAACAGACCGAAATAGATAATTTTCGCCAAGTATGGCTAGCTATTTGTCACCTAGCAAATCAGCAACTGCAAATAATCCACCAGTTACTACGCACTGAACCCACCCTAGGCGCCCGTGTATTGCTCAACCGAACCGACATATTTGCAAAATTTTCCGGTGAAGCATTGTTAGTTTGGCCTTGCTTACCCGTAGAACCCATCCAAATCTACTGGGATTATGAATATAACCAAACTTGCTACGAGCTGATTCCCGTTATTTTTAACTCCACGCTTTACTTTTTATCAGCTGGTGGCATTGATCTTGTTGCTTATTCCCCGACCATACCATGTCCACCCCCACTACGTGGCTTATACTTTATTGGCACCTGGCAATCCACAAACGGCACCGTAGCTGTATCCACTCTGCCCGCCGAGTTAGCATGGCAAGGCAAGTGGATTTCATTCACTTTTAACTCCCCTCCGATTGTGACAACCCCAAACCAAGCCACTTTTCAACTTACTTTACTCCAGCAATACCTGTCCAAGACACACCAGCTAGAAATTAAGCTAGCTGCTTTGGCTACTTACGCCTCCACCTTTTCCTCTGACCCCACTGCAGTTGAACACGTAATTTCAGGCTTCTTCAAAGGTGCATCCCATTTAGCAGAAACCGGCGTAAGTATTCTGCAAAAACTAAAGGGCCTACATTTGTACAACAATCCATTCTTAGATTTCTTTTTACATGGTCCAATGCAACTGGTGGTTAACTTTACTGTTTTAGCCTGTCTGCTATTATTTATAACTATAACAACTTACCGCCTTACCCGACACTTATGTGTAGGCATCCAACCTGAGCATACCCCCGAATTATTCCACATGGCACCTTGTCACCCACCAGAACGACACGTATTTTGGGCATCTCCTACATACATCGAATTTGAACTACATGAGGATCTGTATAGACCGAATACACCTCCTCTTCCACCCCCACCGTCCGAACTAAAACCTGAAGGTACTGGCAACGCAGAAAGTCATACTGTAGCTAAAATTAATATATTTGAACCCACCAAACTGAACTTGTTAAACCCAGACCCTTTTCAGTATTTCACAACGGCCCACATGAGCCATAACATTGCCAATCTCGACAGCCTCCCGTCCCCAGTGCCCAATAAATCTGTAATTCCTGACTCTATTCCCCACGCCGAGGAAACCCACATTCGACCTATTCAGGCAACTATACCTGTGAAAGTTAATGGAGCGCCCATGAAGGCACTGTTCGACACTGGCGCTACAATGACTTTAGTAGCTAAAAAGTGCCTTTCCACGGTCACCCCCATGTTCCCCTCAAAAATGATGGCAAGTTCAGTAACAGGTCACCATCTTACAATCCTCGGCGCAATTCTGGCATCCCTCACTCTCGGCAGCCACACCGTGACACACATTGTCCATGTGGCAGAGACCCTGCCACACTCATGCGTCATAGGCACTGATGTAAGGCCAAAATTTGGTCCTATTCTGATTGACTTCCAAAATAAAACTCTCACTATACACGGGGCACCCATACCGCTTGGTCCACCCATTACCCCTATACCTAAACGATGTACAACGACACCCTTTCTGTGCACCTGATCAGAAATGTAATCATTCCAGCAAGAATACAAGCAAACATTTTAGTAGCTTTGAATAAGCCAGTCAAAGAAGATGTTCTATTTGAACCTAATCAGTTGCTGTCAGCGTCTCATCGCGTCTATGCAGCAAGAGCCCTTGTCAATGAAACCCGTGGATTCATATGTACCCGTGTTATTAATCCTATTTCGGCACCCATATTCTTAAGAGCAGGCACACAAATTGGCAATCTGAGCCCATTAGCAGATAAATGCAAAGTGTACACTATCGGCACTGACAGCACAGGCACCGAACCTACACCTCAACCGAAGTTTGATCTAGAGCCCGCAAGTAAACTGCTTCGACCTGAGCAAACCCGCCAGTTATCTAGTTTTCTCAAAAGCTTCGCTGACGTGTTTGCCACGCACAAGTACGATTTAGGAAAGCTAGTGAATGTCAAAATCGAGCATTCACTAGATACCGGCACCCATACACCTATTAAACAGCGACCCTACCGTATCCCCGTTTCTCAACGCCCCAAAGTCCAAACCCACATTGATGAAATGTTAGAAAATGGAATCATTCGCCCCAGTACATCCCCTTGATCATCTCCTCTTTTATTAGTAAAAAAGAAAAATGGATCTGACCGTTTTTGTGTGGACTTTCGCAAACTTAATGCCGTCACCAAAAAGAACTGTTGGCCACTTCCCCGTTGTGACGAAATTCTAGATTCATTAGGCAGAGCTAAATTTTTTACATCCCTCGACTGCTGTAGTGGTTACTGGCAAATTCCCATCAATGAACAAGACAAAGCCAAAACAGCCTTTACCTCCTTTGCCGGCTTATATGAATTCAATGTTCTGCCATTTGGACTGTGCAATGCACTATCCACCTTTCAGCGAACCATGGAGTTTATCCTCTCTGGCCTAAGTTGGAAGCATTGTTTGTGTTACATTGATGATATAATTGTCTATTCCCCTTCCTTTGCCCAACACCTTAAGGACTTAAAACAGGTATTTCGACGCCTCCGGCACCACGGTTTGAAATTAATACAACAAAAGTGCACATTTTGTCGAGAATCTATACCATTCCTCGGTCACATAATCTCCCGACATGGCATGAAACCAGACCCCTCCAAAATAGCCCCAGTCAAAAACTATCCCCCACCAAAGACTGTCCCACAATTGAGACGATTTCTTGGACTATCATCATATTACCGACGATTCATTTTAAATTTTGCAAAAATTGCAGCACCCTTAACCCAGCTTCTTAAGAAAGAAACCGTATACCAATGGTCACCAGATTGTCAACAGGCATTCCAAACCCTGAGAGACAAGCTTATTTCGGCACCCATTCTGACATATCCCGATTTCACTCTCCCTTTTATTTTACATACTGATGCTAGTGGCATTGCAATTGGCGCAGTTCTCAGTCAACTACATGATGGAAATGAACGCGTAATTGCCTACGCCAGCAGAACTTTTGTTCGGCACAAACAGAAGTATTCCTCCGTCGAACAAGAAGCCCTTGCCGTTGTGTGGGCAGTCTCTTATTTTTGATGTTACATTTATGGGCACCATTTTACAATTTTTACGGACTGCTCTTGTCTAAAATGGCTCTTTACAGCTAAAACACCATCTAGTAGGCTAGCACGTTGGGCACTGCTATTGCAAGAACATGATATGGAAATTAAGCACCGCCCAGGTCGTGTTAACTCTAACGCAGATGCACTCAGTAGAATTGAACCCAGCGCTACAGTGAACTCTATCGAAATTGACACCCCCGCTGACATCCGCAAATTGCAATTTAGTGACCCATTTCTTGCCCCAATTTGCAAATATCTTGAAAATAAAACCCTGCCCTCAGACCCTCATGGCCGCCAGCTTGTGAAACAGCAAGCCAAACTATATACCCTCCTTGACACTCTGTATTATTTAGGCACCAACCCAACACGACCAAAACTAGCTATCCCTGAATGCTTACAGAATGAGATACTTGTCGACTTTCACGACAGTCCCCTTTGCGGTGGACATAGAGGATTTGATAAAACCTACGAACACTTACACCGACGGTACCACTGGCCTTCGATGCGACGTGACGTAAAGGCATACTGTAAAACTTGTCACCAATGTGCATTGAAAAAGGCACCACAACCCGCAACCAAGGCACCTCTAACCCCTATACCTAACGAATCGACCCCATTCTCTCGCCTATGCGTAGATATTGCAGGACTCCTGCCTTTCACACTAGCCGGAAATACATATATCCTAGTCTTTGTGGACAGCTTCACCAAATGGTGTGAAGCTTTTCCATTAACCGATACAAAATCTAACACAATAGCACGTATTTTTGTAAATGAAATAGTTAACCGTTACGGTCCACCACAAACACTCCTCTCTGACAATGCTCGTTATTTCACCTCAGAAACTTTCACCGAAATATGCAAAATAGTTGACACCCTGCAGCTGAGTAGTGCCTTTTACAGACCCCAAACTTTAGGTCAAGTTGAACGCCAGAACAAAACCCTTAAAACTATGTTGACAACCTATTGCTCTATGCACCAAGAACAATGGGACACCTTTCTTCCTTTAATCCTGTTTGCTTATCGTGCTTCTGCTCACAAATCAACAAGAAAAAGCCCTTACTTTCTAAATGTTTGGCCGTGACCCTGTAGTTCCAGTGGATTTAGCTCTCTTTACCAACAGCTCCCCCTATGCCGAGTATGTGACTATTGTCGAGACACATGCAGAGCGCTAAAAGCAGCTTGGAATTTGGTATCAAGATCAATAGGCACCGCGCAACGGCACCAAAAGAATTATTATGACAAGCAAATAAACATTCCTAACTTTGACATTGGCGATCGAGTGTATGTATATTCCCCCTCCACCAAACCAGGAACTACGCCTAAACTTTCTAATCACTGGGAAGGTCCTTACCGAATTATTGCACACAAGGACAAGAATTTTACATTGCGTAACATTAATAAGCCCAACAAAGCACCGATAACCCGTCATGTCGATCACTTAAAACTTTGTTCCTCACATTCCCCCTCTAGACACCAACAGTGAACCCAAGAAACCCGACACCAACCCATCAATCAGACTTTCCAGAAGAAATAAGCAATAACTGCACGATATAATGTCACTCAATCGTCCACACCCCGATAAATCCAAGTACAAATAAACAAACCACTTCATAACTTTTAGTCATTCTAAACTCGACACCAATAATAGTTTGCCTTTATTCGCCTCCCTTAATATTTATTTTGTTTAAAAAAATGCTTTCTATACATTCAATTTTTTTACAGTCTGTTTTCGTTACCGTGTTCTATTTTTCCTCAGCCCAGAAATGACACCCACGCTTAACTTGAAAGTAGACACTTTACACGCTTTGACATGACGCTAGGTCATTTCAATACTAACCTGTACATATATGGTCACCATTTTTTGTGAGCTAACTCTACTAATATAGATCTACTACACAGCATTATATTGATTGGTCATACTCTGTCTGTAATGTCTGTAGACTAATTAAAAAATTTTTTTAAATATTTTGTCACGTGTATGTATACTTTTCCAAATTGCACTACTGTTACAACTAATCCAAATCATACCACTGACTCCTTACCAAGCAAAATCTATTTTTCTTTGTTCTTATATTCACAAATATTCACCTTTTGTACTAATTTGTTTTTCTTAATAATTTCACTCAACCCCCCTCTAATGCTTATCTTCCTTACAATTTATATACATATCCTCAACCAATTATTGATTGTTCTGATATTTGCGTGTTTGTTTTAGTCAGTTTGTCAACGTGTGAATATTTACGCTTTCCCTGATGTCATCCTTGTCTTCAGCTGAAAAGGCCCTCTCCGATTCCCTTTCCCCCGAAGCCATGGACGAATTAGATGCTACTGTCACCCCCGCCCCACAAAGTCCTACCCTTCTCCAGGAGTCTCCTCCGCCAACCCCCCAATGGCCATCTCATGATGGCCAGAAGAAGCAACCCCAGGCCCCTGCTGTGTCAATTCCCAATGTGAACTATATTAAAAATCACGATAACCCCCTGTCTGCCTACCACCCCCTATCCATTCCCGTCGGTCAATTTACCTTCAAATTTGCGAAACACCTCTTTGAATTTATTCACTTCATCCAGATCGCCCTCCCTGCCCTTGCCCACTCCCTGCTTCACACTGTTTCCGACGCCAGTTCCCTTGACACCTTCATCCAAGACCATCGGCATCATTACATTAACCGAAATGCCGCTTGGATAATGAACCGCGACTCAGTCGGGGTGGCTATCTGGCAGCACCTGGCGGATTTATTCCCACCCGTCCATTCCCTATTATCCCAGGAGAATATGCACCACATCCTGATTGGCCGTCACCTTTTCTGGGCGTCCGGTTTGACCGAAATGCCCCCTGTCCCGTCCATTGACCACCCTGGCACCGACCGACATGGGCAGCTTCTTGACGAAGCCTCCATCAACGTCTGCACCAACAACCCCCCTCCCCTTGATTTGTCCCTTTGGTGCACCAGTCCCCAAATCTCTGGCCCCCCAGTGACATACCTCATTGTTGGCGATTCCGACATTGCATGCGTGGTATCGAATGTGGGGTCGTCATTTGTTCCCCAGATGCCCACCTAAAGGACATTTCCGCCCTTCTCCGCCCTATGGATCTTTCCCAGTTTTACCAAGTCATCATCCACGTAGGATATAACGACCTCGAGCACCCCTCCGGCCGATGGGCAGAAGACACCAAATTTGCCCTTGGTTCCGTTTCCCAATCGCCCACCCCCGTCTACATCTCAGGCCCCTTCCACCACTCCATCGGAACTGTCAGTCCTGACCAAATCCAAAAATTGGAAGACACCATGTCCCAACAGTGTTCCCCCCATTCCATGGTCCGCTACATTTCTAACCTCGATTTTCCCAATTTTGGTTCCCCCACCGCTGCCCTATTTCAAAATGCCCATCGGTACCCGTGGCCGAACACCCCTCACCATTAATGCTGCCAGACCCCGCCGACAGAATGTCCCCCCACCAAAACCCCAATCCGATTACCGGCGTGAACCCCCTATGGCCAGTCGTTTTGGTCGACAAGCCCCCTTCCGTCAGCCCCGAGAAGACCGACCGCCACAGACCTGACCTCCTTCAGTCTATCGCCAAGGACCACCCTGCCTTCTGTCTACCCCCACGGCTATTCCTCTTATGGCCCTAAACATTGACTCTTACCCACAGCATGATTCCAAGCCCGTCGACAACCCTACCCCGATGGCTGAGACCGCGCTTTCACCCCACCCTCTAACCGAAACCCTCCCACAACGAATGGACCCGAGTACCGTGCTTATAAGCTGCCCCAGCCCCTCCTGGAAAATCCACGACCCCTCATGGAGAACCCACGACCCCTCATGGACAACGCTCGTCCCCCACGTGCAACCTACCGACCCCTTTTGGACCCGTACGACCCGCACCAATTCCTTCCGAAACCGTCCAGCCCCACACAACGTCAATGGACAAATCGCCCCCAATCTTTCAGACCCACCAGCCGCCGGCCGCCCCCCTTGCGAAGCGCAACCACCTTCCCTCCTCCAATGGATTCCCGTGTACCAGAACAGTGACAATTCGACTTATCTTCATATCCCCCAGGACATTCCGACGCCATCGATTTATTTCCGGTAAAGGACTTTAAACTTGGACATTGAACACAAAAATTTAAAAAAATTTTTTTATTTGTTTGCTGTTATTTTATGTATTGTTGTTTGTTATCAGCTCAGCTCAGTTCCGGCTAGGTAAAACAGGCACAATAAGTAATGGTTATGCATGCTCTAAGACTATGTAAGCAATTGTATGGTATTTTTTTGACACTGCTTGGCACCTTTTTTTTCAGCCGAAGGGGACGTCGATTTAGCCCCCCGTGTAACGGGGACTCCGATCCGGCCCACCTATCTTTAATTGCCTAAATTCCTATAGAACATCCTTTGCCAAGCCTACCCCCTAATTAATCTAACTTAACTTACGGTAATCTAAACTTAAAATCTTTTCCTAGCGTCCCTTTTGCAACCTTACCCCCGTCCTTTTGCTAGCAATAAATATGGCATAAAAAGTGCCGCTGGCACTTACAGTAAGTCAGCTAGCTTCTCTTTGACACCCGATACTAGCCGACACCAACAACGAGTACACCAACGAAACAGAAATCAGTGTGTGTGGTAGATGAGATTGGGAGTAGTAGGTTAGGAGTTGTGATGTTGTTGTTGAGTTGAGAAGTTGTGAAGTGAGTATTTGAGGTATTGGTGAAGTGAACGGAAATGAGGCGAGCTGACGGTATTGTGTGTTATTTTTGGAATTGATCGTTTGTGTGAGTATTTTGCTTGTTTTCTTTGCGGTAAATTGTTGAGTCGAGTGGTGTTTGTTTTATTAATTTAGTGACCAGAAAAGAGTAGTTAGGTGAACCCGTGACCAGACACCCATCTGGAGCATTCCGCGGCTCAGAGGCATTAGCCTAGTCCCAGACTCGCATTGGCCCTTTGCGGCTTGCCTTTCTAGGCACTTCCTCTCGTTTTGACATAGTTCTTCGTAATTAGGCAATTGGTATACGAGGCACCTTTGTAATATCCTACACCCATTACTTAGTTACAGTACACCTCACATAATAAACCCCTACCCAAACCTATTTCCTACTTATTCCTATACTCTTTCCCTATTTTCCCCTTTTCTGGTTACATAACGACTGCACGTGTGCCGAACTTTATTGGTGTGGGTTCTTGCGGCCATTGTAAATTCATTAATTCGCAGAGTAAAACTAGAGCTAATTGGTGGTACGTTGACGCTGAGCCTTTAAGGCCTATTCACACGAGGGCGCATGAGCGGGCGCATTGCATGGCGTACACCATGGCGCATGAGCGGGCGCATGAGAGGGCGCATGAGCGGGCGCATAAGCGGGCGCATGAGCGGGCGCACACGCAGACTTGCCTACTGCATTGTGCGAAATAATGCAGCTGGCTGTATGAAAACAGAATGCACCCGCTCACACAATGCACACAAGCACAATGCACGCAATGCACACAATGCAGTAGGCAAGTGTGCGCGTGCGCCCGCTCATGCGCCCTCTCATGCGCCATGGCGTACGCCATGCACCAAAATGAGCCCTGTGTGAATAGGCCTTTAAACGTCTTAGCGTTATAATAAAATTAGAATAAATTTGCAAAAATAATTTGCAAAATAAAATAAAAGATAAAATGTGAATGTAAATTTTAAAAAATAAAATATAATATAAGCTGTGACACTAAGCTCGGCCCGCTGGCACTAAGACATGTCACATATGTGTCACACGGCTGTGTATTTGACGTAGTAATTACTGACGGCTGGAGCATTAGACACAAACAGTTTAAGCCATAATGATTGCTTTATTTGTGCATTTATTAGGGTAATTTTTGATCTATGCATTTCTTCAGTATAGCACTTTCAACTTCGATGTAAGAATTTTTTGTGATCAATCACCTGTTTACAGCCGTTGATGCTATGCAGTAAAAACGATGTCCCTTGAAGACGCATTTTTTTAACATAATCCGAAAAGTCAGATGCCAATAGTTTGAAAAAACGGTTGTTCAAAATGCTCTACTAAAAATAGGTCTACTATATTTCCTATATATTTCCTATCGACAGCAGTCAACAAACCCTATTGGTATATATAACATATGTACTATGTACACACGTTAACAAAGAACTAAGCAACATACCACTGTGATTGGACAAAGTTTCCTTCAAGGACCCTTCCAAGCAACGCAAACCAAAGGCACCGTCAAGGTTTAAATTGGTTATTTCTTTGGCATAAAACGATAGCGCGTACTGAATTGCTAGCAGTAATTTCGTAAGAATCATTCGATCGTTACAAGCTTTTAAAAATAGCAACAGGTTAGAACATAAAAACTTGACAATTTTTGGCATGCAAAATTCTATGCTGATATTAGCCGAAATTTTGTATTTTTATCTGTAGTTCTGCAGCTTTTCTTTTGGAAAATTTTCAACAACATTTTTGGTGTACAGAAACATGTATGGAATCACAAAGCAGAAACAATGTAATCCATTAAACACTTTTTGTTGGTTTTTGTGTCTCACACACGCATTTTGAGACCATGCTGCACAGCTTAAAATATAATACAATACATGTGTAACGGATGCTGCACCATGAAAAGACATGAAAGTTTACGTCTCTATACAATCTTGCTTATATGTACTTGTCGCATTGATCAGAGAGTGTGTACGAAACATATTTGTCAACTGCGTATGCTAAGTAGATCAAACTAAAGTAGGAATGTAATGACAGCTATCAAGTTTGTCAATTGCTATTCAGGATTGCTGTAGCACACCCGTTAGTGGGTCTGACTTGGAATCCAAGGTTCATACTTATTCTTTAGGGACATGCGCAAAAAATTTTCAATGACTGATGTGAAAAATTGACCAAATTGCAACTTTTCCTTCTTTTTTGCATTTTTAATTCTTTTTTATTGTAATTCAGCAGTATAACATTGTTCTTGTAAAAAATGCCACGTTTGACAAAAGAGTTTCTCGGAATTTGTTCTGGACAAAATAATAGCAAACAAACGTAAGGACCAGTATGTACCGGTATTTAGTAGTGGTAGCGGTGTTTTGGCTTTTCTAAGTATAAAATGAAAATATTCACACAGTAGCACGACTCATTAATAAACGTTTACTAAATCATTATCCAGTAATTTCTCTTCATTGTTTCGGTTTAAACGTTTGTGCAGTCTAAAACAGTTCATAAAAAACTTGTTGTTGTATTATAACAAACAGATCAAAAAACGTGGCCTAAGTGTAGTGTTCTACACTGTTAAATTTGTTGCGCCAACTTGGCCAACTTAAATGGCCAACTTGGCCAACGTAAGTTGGCCAACTCAACTTGGCCAACTTGGCCAACTTAAGTTGGCCAACTCAACTTGGCCAACTTGGCCTACTGAAGTTGGCCAACTCAACTTGGCCAACTTGGCCAACTTGACCATCCGATACTTTGACTATTTGAAATGAAGTCAAGTTCTAATCCTCTAGTTAATTTTTCAAGTTAGTCAGTTAATGAAAATGAAAATTTAAAATGTAAACTTCGAGATTTGAACTGGACTTTATTTCAAACAGTGAAAGTATCGGATGTTCAAGTTGGCCAAGTTGGCCAACTGAAGTTGGCCAAGTTAGCCATTTTTAAGTTGGCCAAGTTGGCCAACTGAAGTTGGCCAAGTTAGCCATTGAAGTTGGCCAGGTTGGCCAAGTCAGCTGGCCAACTTGACCATTTCTAATAGCACAAGACCAGGACGGTGTGCCCCCGGATGTGCCCTCAAAATTTTTTAAAATAACTTTCAATGTCTTTTCAGATTCATTTATTTCTCATCATCCCACATTTAACAATTCTTAAGTTAACAATTCTTCGAATCAAAACTAACCAACTATGTATATACATCAACTGATTAAGTTGGCCAAATTTGGCCATGTAGGACACTACACTTGGGCCAAAAACGTTGAGCAGTAAGAAGTACAGCAGCAGACAGTAAAACATTTTAATTTGATATAAATTATGAGGAATGCGTTTCAAAAGTGTACAAAAACAAGTAGAATAACAAAATAGTTTGTTAAACTGTTGTTTGCTCAGATTTAAGGGGGTAGTGTCGCGAAAGCAGTCGATTTTGCGCGACTATAAAACTTTTTCAGTGAAAGATAGGTCATTGTTTTTTATATATTACAAAAATATGTTTTAAGGCAAATATTTTTGCCAAGTTTCAGCAAAATTGATGCAGCATACAGTTAGTAGTGAAGTCGCAAAGTCGGAAAAATGACGTTTTGAAAACCTATTCACATTAGATAATTTCGTCACAATTAAAAAACTTTTTGTTTAGATTCTGTACACAAAGTAAAAGTACATATGCTCTAGTTTCTGCACACAAAATTTAGTGCAAATTGCTTGAGTGGTTGTGTGCCTGTTTGAACTGTGAAACTGTGCGTAACCTGTAAAGTAGTCACAGCAATAATGATAAATTGTAAAAAATTTATACACTTATTTTGAAATCAAAAGAAAAACGAACCTTCATTTTCCATTTTTCTTATTTGTGGCAAAAAGTTGTGCGTCAAAACATTACGTGTACTTCACAAGCTGGCCAATCTGATATCTGGCTTGATTTTTTGAACTTTTATGTCTCTATTGTGTGATGTCTGGCTCACAGATGGTAATTGGTTAAAAATATTGGTAGATATTGGTAGTCTAGTGTCTGGCAGTATTTGTTTGACACCATATGGCATTTCACTAGTTTCTCAGTGAACGTACAGTTTCAAAGCAAAAAGTTCTCATTTTGCAGCCTATGAGCAAAACTGCTTTGGCGACACTACCACCTTAAGAGATAAAATATTTAGCCAGTTTGCTACAGTGTTAGCTGACGGTCTATATAAAAAATTTCTGTATCACAAGTGTCAAAATTTTGACAAATATTTTTCTTTTACCAAGATTACATACCTACTGGTCTTTCACTTTGAATTTTCTTTCAAACTCTTTCACAAGTGTTTAAGCAAAAAACAGTACGTAATGGTGTTTCATTCTTAAAAGGAGAGTAAGACACCCTCCAGCTTAACTGTGTTCTAGCACAGGAAGATGCGCTCGTCCTTTTCGGCCAACTTGTTTAAGTTTCGTTAAACATGTCTCTGGCCAATCAGCGCGTAAATTCGCTGCGTAACACACTAACACAATATAATATGTAATCGCTAATGCGTTAATACGCATTAAGATACGGATGAATGTAAATAACCAATTTTAATACATAATTTAGGTGCAAAAACATCACAAAAGGTTTGCAAGTACGGGACATTTTGACAAAGTCTCAGCATACTTGATTGCAAAACTTTTGAAATATTTTTTCTTTATTTAGTTTCTTAAAAGTTTCTCAAATAGTTTTGCCGAATGTTTGTCAAAAAGTCCAAAAAGGTACTTGAAACCTTAAGGTGGATTTTACAAAGGTGGTTTGACTAAGCCATGGTTTTACGCAGAGTTGGACACGGGGCGGGGCGGGGCGGGGCGGCGCAGAGGTCTTGCCCCGCGGGGAATTAGGTTTTTTTACTGTACCAACTTACTTTTTGAATTTGTTGTGTTTTTTGTGCTACTCAAGCAGTAAAAAATTCAATATATATTTCAACCGATTTCTAAGCCATTATGTCCGTTTAGATGCCAAAATTGCGATCACGTTTATGTTTGGCTTTCGTTAATAAAGGCTTTAATAATAATAACAAGTAATTTTTCAATCAAAATGCAATAAGGGCGTACCCAGGGGCGGGAAATCCCCCGAAGTTTTTTTCCAGTGATTTTTTACCTTTGGTCCTTATGGTCCGGCCGGAGAAATCTTTTGATACGTCTCCAAATGACTGAATTTGGCCTAAAAATCAAAAATTTTCCCAATTTTTTTTCTGGGGGTTGCCGCCCCCAGTCATGCAACTGTGGCTTACTATTCGTTGGTATTATCTTTCATCAAAGCCAAAGCTGTCTTTTTCTTTTTCTATCAAAAGCTGTAGACTGCAACTGTTCGAGGGGAAAATGAGCAGATATTCGAGTTTCTCTACATATTTTAAATTTAAATAGTCAGGAGACATATGGTATAGATTCGTACTAAGCACGTGAGTAATCACGTTTTGTAGAACTTTGCGACAGCAAATCAACACGAAGCACGATACTAGCCGAGGGCTAATCAAATCTGAACACGGTTATGCTTAAGCAGTTAAGCTAATATAAGGTGATAAGATCATTTCACGATTTCTGCAACCTGCAGTCAAGCAGCTCAGTTCAGCCTGCTGCAGATACAAACATGAGTTCTGAGGACTCTACAAGTGTGCCTATCGATACCTCTGCCCCATCAGCAGAAATCCACAGGAACCTTGAGCCTAGACTGACGGCTATGGTCGATACACAGGCTATAGACGATATAATTTGTCAAGAAATCCGGCGTACGGTGTCACCTGGAACAAAGCCTTCCGAAATCGATGCTGGCGTTACAAAACCAAAACTACAGAAGATGTACGCTCACAACAAAGCTGTGCTCGACCTAGTCCAAAAAGCAATAGCTGAACTCTTCGCCGACAATCCTGACGTCGAAATAGCAGCGGCTTTCCTGCAGGACGCACATCAAAAGTTGGCCCATCGCCTAAAGATCCTGAAAATCGCTGACAAGCACGATTGGGCAACCGTCGAGCTCTATGATACCGAAAAAAAAATTGGCGACAACGATGAAGACGAAAAACGCATCCGGCAAGCAGCATCGGAGGCTAAAAAACGCAAAAACGAAGAAAGTGAAATCTACCGAAAAAAACCGAAGATAAACACTGACCGGCCCTTTCGTTTCAGTGCCCCTGGTCCGCGCGTGTTTCCAAGGGCAAGCTATCAGCTCACGCCCTACCAACCCTGTGTCACCCCCACCTACCCGAGCGCCTACCGCATCTGGCCACTTCGTCCCATTGCAGCTCAAGCTTATGCACCGAAAAGCCTCCTCGCTAATCCCCAGGCCCTCGACACCTGCTACTTCAGCTTCGGTTCTGGCCACTGGGCTAGCAAATGCCCAAACAAGCCTTCCAACCCGGGCCCATCAGGAAACCGCTAAAGATGAAGACAAAATAATATTTTGTAAGTATGATGATAAAAAGTGTTTAAATGCCTTAGATACTAACACTATGGTTTCCAAACCTGTTCAGTCAGTCAAGGGTAGACTGAAGGAAAATATATGTTTCCGGGGAAAAATAAATGCTAATAAGTATGTCATTAGTACAATTAGACACGGCCTTTTTATACCTTTCCATAAACATCCAAAACGAGCTATTTTCAAAAACATTAGGTCTGCGCTGCTTGAATCAGAATTTGTGACGAAGTCTATTACGGAAATGTTAGAAGCAGGTTACTGTGTTAAACTCGACAGTTGTCCAGTGGTCGTAAATCCACTGTCAGTGAGTGTGCCTACGAATGGCAAAAAACGACTAATATGCGATCTGCGCTACGTTAATGCGCATATTCAAAAACGAAAAGTAAAACTTGATGACTATAAAGTAGCTCGTCAGTATTGTGCAAAAGATGGTTTCCTAGCGGCCTTCGATATCACAAAAGGCTATTATCATATTGAAATATACGAAAAACATCGCCCTTACTTAAGTTTTTCTTGGACAATTAACGGCAAAACTAACTTTTATGTGTACAGTGTTCTGCCTTTCGGTCTAAGTCTAGGACCTTTTATTTTCACTAAAATAGTAAGACAATTTGTCAATTACTGGCGAAGTAACAACGTTAAGATAGTAGTCTACATAGACGATGGTCTTATGGTGGCCGACACTTTTGAACAAGCCGTTAATCAAGCAAAATTTGTTCGAAACAGTTTACGCGAATCTGGTTTTTTAGAAAACAAAAAATGTGAATGGTCTCCGACTCAAAAGCTAAAATGGCTTGGCTTCGTTATAAATCTTTCTACGTATAAATTCGAATTACCACCTTATAAGATAAAAAATTTAAAATATCTGAAAGAAAGAGTTCTGAAATCACATACCGGAACAAGACGCGTTCTCGCAAAAATAGCTGGTAACATTGTATCGCTCAGTCTGGCCTTAGGCCAGCTGACAAAAATCATGTCGAGAAGTATTTACGCCGACGTTGCCTCACGAATTAAATGGGATACATTTTTCAGAAAATCTGCCAGTACTACTGCAGAACTCAAACTTTGGCACGACAACATTTGTTGCCTTGAATCAGACACAATAGATCCTGAAACGCTGCCAGCTCATATTATGTTTTCGGATACGAGTTCATACGGTATTGCAGTAATCCTAACAAAAAATGGTAAAAAATTTGTCGCTCGTAATAGTCTCGACACTTCAGATATCAATACCAGTAGCACGTTTCGCGAGCTAAAAGCAATTTTATTCGGACTTCAGTCCTTTCTACCTTTAATCAAAAATTGTCCAGTCAGCATTAATACAGACTCTCAAGCTGCCCAGCGCATAGTTACAGCCGAAAAACTGAATTACAAAAGTTATCACTTGACATATTTCAAGTATGCATGAAAAACTCGATAGTTATTAGTCAACTGGATACCCAGAACACAAAATCAAGTAGCTGACTATTGGAGCCGCCACATTGAATTTGATGACTGGTCGATTCATCTAGCTGTCTATAACTTACTCACAATGAAGTGGGGGAAGCCATCTGTAGATAGATTTGCTGACGACAAGAACACTAAACTAAAAGTTTTTAACTCAAAATTTTGGGTGCCTGAAACGTCTGGACTGGACGCGCTGACAGAAACTTGGTCAGGAATTTTCAACTGGGTTGTGCCCCCTGTGGGACTATTACCGAAAGTACTTTACCATGTGCGTCTATCCAAATGTAAATCTATTCTAATAGCCCCTGAATGAAAATCAGCGGCTTTCTGGCCGATGCTTCAAGCTCATCTAGCCGCTGGTGCCATGAAAGATATTGTAATTTTTCTAAAAGGCAATGCTGTATATGTACAAGGAACACAAAAATGCTCTGTTTTTGGACCAGATTTTTCTACTACAGTCTTAGCTCTCCTTCTTGACTACAGCAACTTTTAATCCTTCATATATCTATTATGTCTTAAATAGTTAAATTATATTATTTTCGCCTAAATAAAAGAAAATAATTTAAATTTAAATAGTCAGGAGACATATTGTGTAGATTCGTACTAAGCACGTGAGTAATCACGTTTTGTAGAACTTTGCGACAGCAAATCAACACGAAGCACGATACTAGCCGAGGGCTAATCAAAACTGAACACGGTTAAGCTTAAGCAGTTAAGCTAATATAAGGTGATAAGATCACTTCACGATTTCTGCAACCTGCAGTCAAGCAGCTCAGTTCAGCCTGCTGCAGATACAGTAACGCGTCTTTCCCACCCTGCCCTCCCTTGTGAATAAAAATGTACCTGTTTAGATATCGTTAACAAGTCGAGCTGGAAAAAATCAACTCACACCTCTAACTATACTAACGACATTGTGCCCACACTCAAAGACGCTTGGGCATATAATACCACGAAGCAATACTCGTTTGCCTTTAAGAAATTTTTACACTGGAGTAAGCAACATAATCAGCCTTCTCTCCCCGCATCCTCCTCCCTAGTTGCAAGCTATCTACTCTCCCTAACTCACACTGGCAAATCCTCAGCTGTCGCCAATACAGCATCTGCAGCCATTATCTGGGCCCATGAGTTAGCAGGATACCAGAATCCCTGCCTTGTAGCTCCAGCAAAATTTATTCTCAGGGGTATTCTTCGATCGGAGAAATCGAAACCCATCAAACGCTTCCATAAACCAATTACGTCAGAAATTTTCTGTAAACTTGTAACATCTTGTGATCAATCGAACATGTTGCACCTCCGTTTTTCGGCCATCATCTCACTATGCTTTAGTGGCTTTCTGAGAATTTCAGAAACTCTATCGCTGAAGCGTATCAACATTGGGGTTCAACCAGATTATATTGAATGCTATATAAAAAAATCGAAAACTGATCAATTAGGGCAAGGGAACTCGATCTATATTGCCAAATCACAAGGGTCTTCTATCTGCCCTTACAATATAATTGAAAAATATTTACTATGGCTTGATCGCAATAACTGCCTGCCGGAATACAATATCTTCACAAACTTATCGTTTCGCAAATCAACAAATGCCTACTATCCCAGATTCCAATGCCCACTAAAATATTCATGTATAAGAGATACATTCAAGAAAACATTGAGACAGGCCGGATATGACCCGTCCAAATTCGGTCTCCACTCTCTAAGAACCGGAGGAACCACCACTGCAGCATCTAAAGGAATTGAAGATCGCCTAATAAAGAAACAAGGACGCTGGAAAACTGAAATGTCTAAAGATCGATATATCCGAGAATCACTCGAAGAGAAACTGAAAACAACGAAATACCTAATATGAAAACATTAAAACGGTTGCAGCAGTCAGTCCATATCTATATACAGTCCATTTCAAATGAAAATGCCTCCGACGCGTCGGCTGACGCCAAAATTTACGACGTGTCGGATGACGTCATCCGACGCGTCGGATGATGTCATCCAACGCCAAAACTTTTACCAAGCATTTTGGGTGAATATTGCAATTATGTAGGTTGCAACTTGCAGTCAAAGGGCCGAGGTTTTTAGTGCATGGGGAATGGGCAAAAAGAAAATTCAAGCACTTGAGTGTACTACAAGTTATTAAATTAAATTTATTAAAAGGTTTAGATAAAAATTTTAAATTTCATTACAAAAAATTTTACAATTATTTAAAATGATTTGAAAAATTGATACTAAAAATAAATAGCATAGGAAAGCTTAGTATATACACTGAAATTTTTCTGGCCAGTAAGCCAGACAGTCTTATGTAACCTGGCAAACTCTCCCATAATTGTTAGCATCTATTAGAAATAGGGGATACTTCACGCACAAAGTTCAAAAAGATAACTTTTTTCCAGATTTGAAAGTAATTTGCTTTCTGTTTGAGTTACATAGGTAAGTTTGGAAGTAAAAAAGTAAAAAAAGTATTTTTAATTACATATTTGTTTCTGTCGTTTCTCCTTTTCTGACCCCCCCTTTTCTATGTTTGCATCTAAATTTTATCGAGTTTCATTTGGCGTCGGATGATATAAAACTTTTCCTAGCGAGGCCAGCAAGCTTGGCGTCGGATGATGTCACCCGACGCGTCTGGCGTCGGAATTCGGACGCCAAGAGGCATTTTCATTTGAAACTGCCTGTATATCTATTATGTCTTAAATAGTTAAATTATATTATTTTCGCCTAAATAAAAGAAAATAAATACATATATCTATGCTTTTTGGTATTTGTGATTTATGTTTTTCTGTTTTTGAACAGCTGCAGTCTGTTGAGGTGGGTCCACAGTATCTGAGATAATATATATACCTAAATATATAATAATGAGCGTTTGCGTACTGTGGGTCGGTTGTTCATTTCATTCCAATTTCCAATTTCCAATTCCAAAATTTCCAGTTTCCAAAGTCATTCCCCCCAAACTTTTTTCTGGGTACGCCACTGAAATACAATGCCCCATTTTAGCAGAAAAACTTGCAAGCAGCACAGGAGCTAGGATTACATACAAATCATACACCGTACTTTACGTATGACGCAACCTTCCTGTTATAGGAGCAAAAACCTACAACAATTAATGTTCCATCTTTAGGTGGAACAATGATAGGTAAGTTTTTGTTGGTGAATTGAACTAAATCACATTTTGCGATGTGTGAACCACATCTTCACAAACAGCAACAATTTTGGCTTCTGACATCCAGAAGCTGCAGCATAGAAAAATTACGCGCTGATTGGCCAGATACATGCTTAACGAAACTTAAACGTGTTGGCAGGAAATGACAAGCGCATCGGCAGAATGTCTCACTCTTCTTCTACATATAAGAGTGAGACGCCATTATGTACTGTTGGTTTGAGATTTCTATAAATGTTTGTGAAATATACCTATTTTTAGATTTTTTGACCCCAAATTGATCACATGTTTAAGAATAGAAAAAATTTAAACAAGCTAACAGCTACTCAGCGTCCAAATTTATACTTAATGCACTTTTGTACATCTTAATTTGCATCAACTGGTCGGTACAAAATTTGATCTTGCAGTCTAATTTGAAATTTAGTGAACATTGCGCTCATATTGCTAAGCGTAGTCTCTCCCTTTCTCATTTGATTTTGCACAATTTTACTAATACCGATAGAGTTCTACTAACAAAACTTTTCTGTGTATATGTTCGCCCAATTCTTGAGAGTGCGTGTGAAGTTTGGAATCCTTATCTACAAAAAGATATTAATGTTATTGAACGTGTTCAAGCCCGTTTCACTAAAAAAGTGTTATTTGATCTTGAGTTAGATTATTCTAGTAGATGCTCCTTACTTAAGCTTCGATCTCTCGAGCTCAGACGTTTATTTCGAGATACTGTTTTAGTATATAAAATTTTTCATAATCTGATAGATTTAGAAATTGAAAACTTTTTCATAAAACGCTCTGAAATTGTAGATAGATCATCTCGTGGTCACAACTTTCAATTATATATACCTCGTAAAAACCTGACCTTAACTAAATCTTTCTTTGCATATCGTATTTTGAATTTTTGGAATTCTCTCCCCCATTCTATAGTGGACTCTAGATCCCTGCCTATTTTCAAAAATAATTTGCGTAAATTTATGTTTGGTTCTGATCAGTAATTCTTGCTTGCTACAAGCTCCATTTTTGCCAATATTTTTGCTTGTTATTTGTTATTACTTTTGCCTTAGTAAATTTGATTTGATTTGAATATATTATTCGATAGCACTTTAATTATATTGTTGGCAAGCTTTATACAACCATACTATAGTAACCGTATATACAAAGTTTTGAATGGACAAAGTCTTCTAGCATAACGATAGCAAATTATATACAGTAAAATAACAAAAACTGCAATAAAACAATACATCAAACCGCTACGGTACTTATTACCTTTTTTTAATTGTTCTGAGAAATAGTCTTGGACAGCTTCTTCAAGGTAAACACCCAAAGCGCAAGAAGCCACAGTGGTTTTATGCAACAAACAGTTTCCATTTAAAGCACTCTTCTCCACCATTAAAGATCGACTGATAAAAGCTGAGGACTTATAAAAAGACGATTTTGTCTGGCTCGACCAACATCCATTTTCTGTTTGCCAGGACAAAATCCACTGTAACCAAGTTGGCCGCAAGAACTGTCTGAATCCAAGCTGAGCACAAGTAAACTGAGCTTCAAGAAACAGATCTTGCACTGACACTCGACTAGAAACACTTTCAGCAAGCTCTTCTACCATTTTAAGCGCGTTGCTGCAGAACACAGAAACGTAATGGTCAAAATCTATAAACAAAAGTATATGACAGATAAAACATAACGCTCCATTCAACATAAACAGGTTAAAAATTGTAGATAACAAGCACGTCTTGCGAGTAAAGTTTAACCAATTTTCGATAAAGTTGGTTACGACATGCTTTGGTAAATGCCGAGGATATTTTTCGAATATAAAACGCGGCACCAAAAGTTTTTAGACCAAAATTTTTAACATGTTAAGCTGCATCTTGCTTTCAGAACCTAGCAGTTTTTCGAGACGAAAAGTAAGTTAAAAACTTATTACAAACCTTATAAAAACCGTTTCAAAACAATCGTATCAAAAACACGCCAAAAACAAAAGTTAAAACCGCGTACAAAAAACTGCGTGTTTTGTACGTTGCCAGTCATGTCAATTGTCAGTTGGTAAATTAACTTAGCCGTTGCCATTGTTGTCATAACACAGCAAAATGCATAATAGCATAGCGTGCCAAACTATGGCCAACAGCCTCTGAGTAGAGTTCCTTCGCGGGCCGGTGGTGGGCCGGGCCGCGGGCCGGGCCGGGCCGGTGGTTGGCCGGGCCGCGGGTCGCGGGCCGACCAGTAATAAAATTTGAAATTCCACCAAATTGCACAAAAAACTGCCAAAAAGGCTAAAAATTGTATAACTAGTCTATTAATATCTAACAAAGTAGCTTTTCCCTGAGCCTACCTATGTACTTTTGAATTGAATTTTCAATAAATTTCTGAATTTGTAATGTAATTTGTAATTTCACCTGTACTAGTCTTAAAATATGGTTCAGCAGACACAAACTTGTGATGTTTTTTTAAGCAAGGATTGCTATATGCAACCATAAATTCAAGGTGATCCTATGCAAACCTAAATCCACTAACGTAATTGATATTTTATGTCGTTTGTTTCTGTGCTTGTACCATTTAGTTTGCACGTAAATACTCGTTTTACTAGTTTTGGCTTTTTTGGAAAAATTTGGCATTTTTTAAACTTGGCCCGGCCCGCGGCCCGGCCCACCACCGGCCTGGCCCGGCCCGGCCCGCGGCCCGCGAGCACAGAGGTCGGCCCGGACCTCTTAAAATTTTCTTAAGGAAGGAACTCTACCTATGAGGCTGTGCCCCTGTGGACCCCTAAGTGCTCTGGTACCAACGCTCGGATAAACAATCTAGGCAGCATTGGTGCGACAGGTTTTGTCATTACTGCCCACTGTTTGCAAAACTTTTCAGCAGTCAGCACTTGACTGACATGCGATCATGATGAGCAATACGTATTACAACACTATACGCTGAGATGCAAGATTAACACAAACAGTGAACACACACGCACACACAAACAATGTATTTTTAGGACCTGCCAATTTTCACAACGCAAGTAACACAGGGAGAAGGAGATACATGCAAATCAAGCTTTTGTAATATAGTATATACGCGGCGGCTGAGGCCGCCGCGTAAAAATTTCTAAAATGTACATACTCTTTTAGTTAAATATTTGTGCATTTAAACGTACAATGAAGATGAAGACGAACATCTATTGAATGGAGCGATTAATTATTTACTGTGCTACTCGTTATTCTGATCTCCAACGTAAACAATAGTCTCGATACAACAACAACATTCAGTTGCTGCCACAAAGCGTTCCTCTTTGCTTATACTGACAAAAATATTTTCTATCATTCGATAGCGGATAGTCTAAATAATGCGTTTTTAACATTTCTGTATGTCGGAGCAGAGATGTCACGTGAAATATCACCAAAATTTGGCTGACTTAAAAAAGTTTCATTGCTCGCATTTGGGCTTCGATTTCGAGCAAGCGATGCTTCTGAGGTATCCTTGGGGCACATCTTATAAAAATTAACAGGATTCGACAGCGTTAATTTTCTTAGCTGTGTAGCCACGCATTTCCAAAGTTAACGCCTTCATACAGATAAAACGATAATACGGGGATAGAAATGCATGCTATGTAATGTATGTAATTTATACCTTCGTAACCCAAGTCAAGCAGCAGCTCTTTGGTGATACATCCTGACTTTTCTGCTGCGATAGCAAACAGAATTTGATGCAACAGCAAATATCCAGTAGAATTAATTCGGTTAATGAAATCTATACAGGTATTGGAAATATTGCATGGGTTTGAAACAATATCCGTTACGCGTGTATCTCGTAGCACTGCGGAAAAACACTGGTCACTTTCTTCTTCAGAAAAATCAGTATGAGTTACTTTTGGCCAAACATATCTACACAAAAAAACATGGGATTTTGTCGCTCTATTTTGCGTTACGTTGGCATATAGATCAAATTGACACAATTAGCTTTAAGTTTCACAAGCAAAATTTTTGCCAACATGACCACCAAGCAACACTGGAAGGGTTGATTTATACTTACAGCATGCCCGTTTAACCGGCAAAATTAAGAAATAATCACGCTACAATCTGATCTTAAACCTTATTAAAGGCGTGATTATTTCGTAATTTTGTCTTCTATACGGACATACGGCTGTCAGTATAAATCGAGCCTAAACCACAAAGTACCCTAAATTGGACTTCGGAATAGACGGGTTGTAAATA
Organism: Trissonchulus sp. WLG1_4; assembly: GCA_030248245.1. Lineage (NCBI taxonomy): Eukaryota > Metazoa > Nematoda > Enoplea > Enoplida > Ironidae > Trissonchulus > Trissonchulus sp. WLG1_4. The sequence continues at coordinate 13,310 of JASANF010012174.1, read as the reverse complement.
TAGCAGTGCTTTTGATATGCGGCTATGCCGACTTTTGACAACCAAAGGTTGTAGTGTCGTGGGTGGCATAGAGTAAAAATAGCATTTTAGATACTGCAATTACTACAGTAACAAACATTGATTTAAACTGAAACACTAAACCTGTATGTACATACTTTCTGGTATTAGTGTTTGTTTGTCCCTGAGCAAAAATTAGGTTAACTGCTGATTCTTTTTTTACTCTCAAACGAGGATATGTATGTGGCATATAAAGTTGAAGAGTTATTTACAATATATACACACTATCAATTCTTTGCTTACTTTTCAGATATCGTTGGTCTCGACACCGGTTTGACACGCCAAGGCTGTTCGACTAGTTTCCCAACTTTCTCGTAATATTTTTCGTCGGCTGCTTTTACTAGCGGTATTGCTGATTCAACCAGTTCGCTCGCATTTGATCGTAAAGTATACAGAAATTTTCGCAACTCTACTGGTAAATTACCTGTAAAAGATAAAACAATTATGAGTTAGGAAATACTGATATTTCAGCGAAAATGCAAAAAAAATTGCTCAAACGTTACAGAAACATACATAGGTAGTACAAAAAATAATAAGCATTAACCTGGACCGTGAAGGACAATTTTATCTAGCGATCCTTGTAAGCATCGCAACCCGAATGCGCTGTCAATGTGAAGATTATTTAAAACACTGGAGTAAAATAGCAAGACATTCTTAATGGCAAATAGAATATCACTGATTATCATTTGATTATCGCTAAAATATAAATTTACAAACATTCATACTTGTGCGTCACATGAGAGTTCCGTGAAAACGACTTTCTGAAGCAATAATTTTTAAAAAAAGTGTAACTTCTCCACACAATGCTATATATATATATAATTACACCTTAAAAATAACTCGACTAATAAAAATAACTCTGGTAGGTGTTAAAGTTAGCTGTTTTGAATAGCAGGATTTCACATTTAAACAGATTTTTAAACAGTTTTAATCTTCCATTAATCCTTTATAGTGTATCATGTGTGTGGGTTTGACAATTGCAGTTCCTTTGGAAACAATTTTAAACCGTTGAGTGGTTGAACGGCGTGTACACTTGTCAGTACTTTGGGACAATTGAGAATTTTGGCTCACACCTGTTTCTGGGGCAAAATTTCAGTTAATATTGATATTTAAGCAAAACGTTCAATTCAATAGTATAAATACATATGTAAACAACTAACATGAAACAGAAGCCGTCCAAAACAATGTCAAGTTGCCAAATTTAAAAGGAAAACGTGCGGTTGAAAAGAGCTAAAGAAATAATACCTCAGCTAAATTACACAGTTTTATGGTTCTACAAAAGCATGTAAATGTGGCTGCAAGAACGGTTTTTACTACGTTTTAGTTAAAACTGAACGTCCAGCGTCTAGCGATTAATGCATGACATTATTATTAAAAGTACATATCAGTGTCTCTCTCTAGATCAACGCTCTTCTTCTATATAAACTGATACACTCCTACTCTTGTTATTATTAACGTCATTAAAAAGTTTCAAATACCCAAATTTTCGCATAAACTCAAAAAAATCGAAAGCACACATAAATTCTCCGTCTAAACAGAATATAATACAAAAATAGTATCAAGCAGAATTGTATCTAAATACAAACAATTTTTTTAGAGATTCAGCCCGCTAGTCGAATATCTAGTTATGTGAAAAGGTGTTTATATCCTTTAATCGTATGTAATTCAATAAAAAACACATCACGAACAGAATATTAAAACTTACTGCAGTTATAAATAGATACCGAGCATAAACTTGTTTTAAACGCATGGCGTTTTATTACATGATGAAAAAACGTTTTGTGCATTGCCAAATTAGATAGGTATACGAACACCATTGAGTTGTTTATGCGCTCAGATGTTTGACTGAATGGGTTTTAAGGTTGTGAAGCTAACTTTTGAAAACACACAAAAGGAATACTTCCAAAGCGTTATGGCTAAATGATGCCAATTCTTGAACTCATCATTGATTAAGTGAAACCCATATAAAGAACGAAGCTCCTATTCTCTCTGACACCTAGGTAAGCCCGATAAGGTAGTGGCTAAGCTCTGTTCAAAAATTGTTGAAGGCTGGTAGGAATTAGGAAACCTTACGTAAATGGGATAAAGCAACGGAGTGTTTTTGAAATCTTACAGAAATAGTATTCACACACAGTGGTCGTGCTACATGCTGACAGGACTGTTGTCGAACTAAAGTTGGAGCAATAATTACTGGACCCTGAGGCAAGAATAAACACGCGATCTCTTACGAAAAGAACAAATTTCAGCCATCAAGAGCACAGCGAGTAGCAGCTAAAATGACGCAAACAGTTTTCTTTTGTGTTCAATATTTTTTTGGTTAGACTTTGGCTTCAAACTTTAAGAAGACTTCCGTTTTTGAAATAACACCCAAAACCATGTTATCTAAGATTGCAGCACCGTTCCTTAAACGTGCAGCAGTGTATTATATGTAACTACAATATATAAATAGAAAGGCATAAAACAAGTAATATAGAGCAATCATTTACAGATAAAAGACAGTAAGCAAACAAAAGCAGCTGACTGTCTCACAGACCAAATCATGAATTGTAGCTTTTCTACATATAACATCTGATTTGGCTATGGTACTGAACAGGTAGAAATAAATTTATGACTGTTAGGCGTAAGCGATGCGGTGTCACAGTAATACACAGTCCTCTCAATATATGCTCCAACCTCCGCCGCTAATTTGCTGGCTTCGAGAAATAGCAGAGGCTACCGAAATTAAAAAACCCTGTTAAAAGAACTAGTACTTTTAAAAAATAATAGTGGACATAATAAAAATTTAGCAATGACAAAATAACTTTCCAGTGAGATGTGAAACAAATAATGAAATTTTGTAGTGTTAAGGGGGTAGTGTCGCGAAAGCAGTCGACTTTGCGCGACTATAAAACTTTTTCAATGAAAGATAGGTCATTGTTCTTTATATATTCTAAAAATTTGTTTTACGGCAAAGGTTTTTGCCAAGTTTAATTGATGCAGCATACAGTTAACAGTGAAGTCGCAAAGTCGGAAAAAGGACGTTTTGAAAACCTATTCACATTCGATAATTTCGTCACAATTAAAAAACTTTTTGTTTAGATTCTTCACTCAAAGTAAAACACATATGCTTTAGTTTATGCACACAAAATTTAGTGCAAATTGCTTGGGTGGTTGTGGAGTAATGTCTGTTTCAACTGTGAAACTGTGCGTAACCTGTAACGTACTCGCAGCAATAATGATAAATTGTAAAAAGTTTAGACACTTAATTTGAAATCAAGAGAAAAAGGAACCTTTATTTTTCATTTTTCTTAATTGTGGCAAAAAGTTGTGCGTCAAAACATTACATGTACTTCACAAGCTGGCCAATCTGATATCTGACTTGATTTTTTGAACTTTTATGTCTCTATTGTGTGATGTCTGGCTCACAAATGGTGATTGGTTAAAAATATTGGTAGATATTGGTAGTCTAGTGCCTGGCAGTATTTATTTGACACCATATGGCATTTCACTAGTTTCTTAGTGAACGCACAATTTCAAAGCAAAAAGTTCTCATTTTGCAACCTATGAGCAAAACTGTTTTGCCGACACTACCTACCACCTTAAATGAAAACCCTGAGATCATTTCTATGTAACCTCGCTACAACGAATCAACTAATCTGATAGCTCAGGTGATGCTGACTATTAAATTTTTGAGTTGAATTTATAGAGTTGATTGTTCCGGTGATAATTTTACATTTTTCTGCTGTAGCCTAAATACGAGGATGTAGGTTTGTGAATATTACTTCTGAATCATAATACCTAATATATTTATTAGCTATTAAGCTGGAGCATAGAAACTGCTTCTGAACAAAACATTGTACCTATTCAAATTTGGAAGCACCACGTTTATAATATTCCATTGGTGGTGACTGGTAAAAGCTAAAACCAGCGAATGCTTGCCTACTCTGCAGGTTGGCGTAACACTTATTTAGAATAACTGATGGTTTAGGTTTAGGCTCTAGCTTGGACTCAGAAACAGACTTATGTAATTACATACTTGAGGCTATAAAACGTGAATACATTGGAGTAAAGCAGAAAAGCGAAGGCGCGTCTAGACGGTAATGTTTCTTTTTGATATTATAGTTGGAAAAAGTCAAATAAAGCAAGAAGCAAATTCTATATACTTATTGTGTTAAGACTAACATAACTGTATCGTAATTAATCTTTTTGTTTCAAACAAAAGTTAAAACAGAGAATAAAAAAATGTTGCTAATTTTACAATATAGCTAGCTACAGAGTGATGTAATATTTCTTTGACTGCTTGACTTGACTTGATTTAATATCATTCCGCTTCTGTGATAATCAACCAACAGTCCCTTTGCTATCGGCGTATAATAATATTTTGGACAAGACCTTCCCACCTTTTTTGTGCGACATGAACGTTGATCCAATTCACTGTTACCAGACTTTTATCATCGTCGTTCATTTAATCACATTGGCAACAATGACATTGGACTTAAGGGGGGGGGGCTACCCAGGTCAAAAATCAAAGTTCTCCAATTTTGCTTATTTTCACATATGTTACTCCCCCAAGGCACGTCTACCTCAGATAAGAACAATTAAGCTTGAAGGTGCACTTTTGGTTCAGTGCGTTTGTCAGTGTATATATTTACATAGGCAAAAGTACTCCAAAAAGCCGAAAAGTAGCCCTTATTTGGACAGTTCTATCACAAACCACATTAAGCCAATCAGGCTGAAACTTGGCATAGTAGTAGCCCACATGTATGCGCAAAATCGTGTGATCCCGATTTTTGATATGTGTTTTCAAATCTAAAATCGAGGGCGAAATGTGAAAAAATGGCCGTTTTTTGGACCCGCCAAATTTGAGTGATTTTACATTTGACGTCATTGCTCAGGCCATGGACAAAAATTAAGAAAATGGATCATAGAGGTTGAGATATGACGTTAGGCTATCGAATCATGTAAAACTCAGTTTCGTCAGTATTAACAAAAATTTCGAGTAAACGGGCGCTTTGCAACCACAAAAAACTTTTTTTGCGCCTATGATTTACACGTAAAATTGAATTTTCGGGAGCCCCCAGTGAAAAATTGGCAATAGCAATGGTTCCAGTCTGTTACATCTCCAATTCCTTGGGGCTACATTGTGTGCAAATTTGAAGCGAATCGGAGAACCTTAAATTTTCACTTTTTTAGGTAGCCCCCCCTTAACCTAGCAGTTGCTGCATTCCGCCCCGTCCAAATCGCCCGCAATGTACAGAATACAGATGTACATCCCATCCAAAGTACAATATCTATGTATTTAACAAATGTTACTAGTATCGATTGTGGTATCAACAGGTCAGATCGTGAGTGATGGCATTTATTGAACACAAAAGCGAACATCTAAATTAGCACATCATTTGTCAAAAAGTCCAGTCTAGCAAACCTTTACAGTTATGGGCCTTTAATCTTGCTTCAGCTTAAAGGTAACATTAATGGGCCCACCAGCCTCAAATTCATTTACATCGTTATAACATGTAACATGAAATTTCGGAAGCAGGCATTTAGCAAAGAACCTGTGTCTAAAGCCGGTTCATACTTGTCCGTGAGGGTTGTCCGAAGCGTCTCACAACAACGTTCGTTTTGTATCTTCACGTTCACACATATGAGTCTCACAATTGTTCGGACGTCCGTAAGAACTTGTCCGTGAGTGTCCGCAATAGCTGTCTAGATGTCCAGAAGTCAAGTTGAATTCAGTTTAACTTTTGTCCGTGTCCGTAAGGAATTAGCCAATGAAATTACAGTCGTTAAAGTCAAGTATACCTCCGTTGACGTAAGTACCTAAAATTCCTCCGCGGTTGCAAAGCGTTGCTAAATCTGTCATAATTTCAACTCAGTAGTTTTTTTGGTGTGTGTAAAGCGTTTTTTGAATTTTTTTAAAAAAATTATTATTTTTTTAAATTGCGGACTAGTTGACAATCCTGCCACAAGTCCTGCATTGCGTTTTCATTATTTTTTATATCAGTACAAAGCCCTAACCAGATGGTTTCTTGTTTAGAATTCTGGCAGTTAATTCTAACAAATTATGCACAATAAGTTTCCTTTTGTGACGAGCATCCTAAACATCTAGAAATTGCCATTTGACAGCAATAGCAGAAGACAAAATAGCTGTAAAACGTAACTTTACTGAGTCAAAAAACAGTTTACTCTAATTCCTCAATACCATCGTATTTTGCAAAAGAGACACCTTTTTGCTTTATTGGACTTTCTTCTTCACCCCCAGTACGAAGCCTATATGTGACTGTTTCTAATGCATTGCCGAGTGTTCTTGCCGTGGTAGTCCGTTTGCGTCTAAATTCGCTAACAATTTCGTCAATAGATTTATTTTTTGTTTCAGGAAGAAGCAAAACGGTGGCGGTCAAGGTTACAAAACTTCCAGTGATGAAAGGAAGAAAACTGGCAGCTCCACCGACAGCTTCGCGAAATGGCAAATATAGCAAAGCAACGAAGCTAAAAACTCCAAAGATGAGAAACGTACACAAAGATACAGCTGCTGATCTGTATTCCTAAAACAAGAAGTAAAAGTTAATTTCAAATTCTCAATGCAGAGTATCTAACTACGTAACCTACAAAGCAAACATGTGCATGTAGGATTCTTGAATGCGCAGCTTTGGGTCATATTCAGGCCATAACAAAAGCAGGTTCCCAAACCGCAGCTCTTGTTCAAACTTCAAAGAGATCACGTAACTCTAAAAGCCCATTTTATTTACCGGATTAAATGAACCGGACTTAGGTATTTTAGTCTAGTATTTAAAAATGGCATATCAAACTAAACGGACTAAACTAGTGAAAATATGTCAGCGGCTTAATTTTAGTCGGAACTTTCACTGGACTAAACGGATGTAACAAACACACTTAACATTAATGAGCATCGTTTAGTGCGTTTAGTCTGACTAAAAGGCAGCGCTCTTAAAACGAAATCCGTTTAATCCGAGGGTTTTGAGATGGAATGTTTAAACATGATTTTTAAACCGTTTAGTTCAATTAAAATCAACAATTTTATGAGTATAGGAGTGGGCTTAAACATACATCTATCTAAAAATGATTGATACCTGAGTGAACAACTCGCTGCTAACCAGCCACGGAACCGGGCTGCCAAGGCCATAGACGCACATATAGGTAACCAAACAGCCAATACTAGCATAGCTGGGCCACGTATAGCCATAAATATTTTGAATTAGCATGAATATTGCCAATAGTATAATCATCACTAAGCAACCACTCAATTGGAATAAATAGAGCGGACGTCGACCCAATATTTCGATCAGAAATGTCGCCGGAATTGTGGTAAGAAAATACATCAGTGCTATTCCCATCGTGCTTAGCCTAAAACACAGGATGAATTGATGATGCACAGCAATGATAAATTTTCACATAATAAGAATGAAATTTATTTAATAATTTTTAAAGAAAAACTCAAAGCTTAAAAATAACTCAAAGCTTAAAAATAAACCTTGCAATAGAATTTTAACTAAATTTGCAGCTAAGCTGACGCTGTTCCTCATAGTTTTTAAATGCTTCAATTTTTTTATGGATAAATGGTCGTTGTCTTTTCGCTCGTCATTTAGTAGAAACTGTATTGCGCAAGAAGAAAAATTTGACTTTGTTTCACTAGTTTTTTTATTTAGTTGTCAAAAGAGCTCAAAACGTAGCTGTGAGATTGAATTTTAAGGGTAACTCATTTCTGCCACGCATTTTCTGGATCTATAACTATTTTCACTAGCCTACGGCTGATTTTGGAAAATAAAATAAACAGTTATAATTGTAGTGTACCTTGCATTGTTTGCGGATAAACCAGAAGTGACAAATACGTCTGTGGAAAAGGTGAAAACAACAGATGCAGCAATAAACTGTTGGGCCAGCACGACAGCAACTGCAATGCACAGTGGCGTCCGAGTTTCTTTATTCCTCACCAAATCACTCCATCCTTTTGGTTTAACATCTAAACAAAATTTTAGCCGGCTATTTTTATTTTGTGCTGCGCTATTAGCAAAATTAATTTAAATCTAATCCGTTAAATCCAGTTTTGGGTAAGGCCCTATGTTAACCTAGGTTGCATCACTGTGGCGGAAGTAGCGTTTTCATGTCTCAAACTCTCGATATCAAAAAAATCAGGGGTAACTGAAATGTAATCTGAGCATCTAGAGGTGCTGCTGTCTGGAACCTATGACACTACTCAACTATAGGAAGGGAATTTATCAGCTCATTGTTTCGGCACAACGTAAGAAATTTAACAACTGCTTAGAATCCAGTCATTGTCCTCAAACCAACACACGGTAGGGTATATTTGTTCCTTGGTCTTTAAAGTGATAAAAAGCTCTTTTAGTAACAACACAGCTAGCTCGTTAGCCTGTATAAAACGAGTCAGGGTCTCTCACAAAATTGCGGTGTGAACAAAATTGAGAGCATAATAGAAAAGTTGATTTAAACTGATAATAATCAAAACAAACACCAATCAAAAAACAAAATCACTAGAGATTTTATTAAAATTGTACGTACCAGCATCATCTTCATCTTTAGCAGTTGTTCTTTTAGACTCCTCCACGACCATTTTGAGTTCACTGGCTATGTAATTTTCATTAATAAAAGTAGCTATAGAGCGTTTTGCCCCGGCCACGTTGCCTTTTTTTAGTAACAAAAACCGTGGACTTCGTGGACAAAAGGGCAGAACAATTACCATTGCCAAAGCAGGCCATACGCCAAAACTCAGAGCGACTGGCCACAACTGTTTGGTTCCTGAAAACAACGGTAATAAAAATTAGAAAAAATACAACAGAAATTATTTTAGACACATACACGTTTGTACCTTGTATTGTACCGTGTGTTGGATAACGGCGGGAATGGAATACTGTAAAGCACGCATAAACTAAATTTAACCAGGGTAGGTATCGTGAATAGCAAATCTTGTTATAGTTTTAGTCTAGATGCAATTTTTTGGCAGTACTAGCTTCAAATTGCTCATTTTTGAGCATGTAGACCGAAAAAATCAAGACTCAGTTTCTTTGTTTAACCAGGGTATCGTGAATAGCAAATCTTGTTATAGTTTTAGTCTAGATGCAATTTTTTGGCAGTACTAGCTTCAAATTGCTCAGTTTTGAGCATGTAGACCGAAAAAATCAAGACTCAGTTTCTTTGTATAACCTTTTCATGCCTGAACGGGCCATATGGCACCAAGGGTATGAATACCCTATCCGGGTCTATAAAACTTGCGCAGTTTGTTCCAATCAGCTAATCCTCGAACCTTTTTTTTACCAATCGTAGATCTTTGTATTTAGCAGCCAAATTTTACTTCAACTGCGATATATACAACAAAACCTATGCTTAGTTAAGCAATGTGAAAATTTGACTTTTTTTCATCCAAAAAGTAGTATTTATTTTATGGCGACATTATGGTAATTAATCGCAGCTCTGGCAGCGAGCTTTTTGTGCATAAGATACAGCGGATATTGTAGTTTAGTTCTGGTATTCAACTATGGAAAGCGCACGGTTGCTGTGTTAATACTCTAGGGTGAGGCACATATTATGCCTGAGCGATGGCGCAAATTTTCACAAACTTTCACCTTTGAGCGCTTATAACTCAAAAACGGTGCGTCCTAGACCCTTAATCGACTGATTATGTTTTGTTCACCATTCATTTCTCTGTCGAATGGCGGTTTCGCGATCTCTCTACGACGCACTTAGCTCGAGCAATGGCCAAAAAACTAGAGGGTGTCAGAGTCCAGCTGCCTTGGCAGGGAAAGTCCCGGCATGAAAGGGTTAAAGAATCATTTGCAAACTGGATGCTTTTAGTAACGAAAGTTCGTCACCATCAACCTAAAGAATTGAAAACGTTTTGGACATTAAAGTATTTTGCTATTTGAACTTACGTTTCCCCTAAATCTAGTTTTTAGTTTTAGTTTTAATTTAGTCCCTAAGTCTCCTAATTATTGTTTTGGACAAAAGCATGTCCTTATTGATCAAACGTCGGGGTTTCTTCGGCAAATACTGGGACAAAATTTTGTTTTTTAAATTTTTTTTTGTAATTTTGTGTCTCTATTTTGGTGATAGTATTAACTATTCTTCAAAACTCTTGCGTATATAAACAAATGTGTTTACATATATTTTACTAACCTAATAGAAAATCCATTCCAATAAGAACTGACAAAAAGTCTGAAAACGCAATGCTTAGCTGGTTAGCTGTGCCAAAAGCCCCGCGTAGGCTAACCGGTGCGCACTCGGTCAAGTACATTGGCACAACACCAGAAGAGCTGCCAAGGCATATCCCCATTAAGAGTCGACCAACAATCAACATTTCCGGGGAGTATATCCAGCTGGAAACATAAACCAATGCGCCGCCTAGTAATGTGACTACGCCCCCGGCAATGAGAGTGTCACGACGACCCAGTTTTTCAGCTAAGGTTTGCGTCGTTAGGCAGCCAATCGCAGCGCCTGAAATAATTTAAAGAAACAAAAAACTGCTAAAATAATTCTGTTTTCAAAAAACTTAGAGGAGTCAGTACGCCCTACAGTCCACAGTCCACAAAACCGAAAGGTTGAGTTTGGAACCCAAACGGGCGCTGTCATACTAGGCAAGTTAGAAATCAAAAATACAAAAAATCCGGGTCAAAATTGCAAAACGAAACCAAAAGCTTAGATATTTTGCCTCTTACATATTCCCTTTAGATCAAATTCGATTTGACTCTTTTTCGATGAGCTCCAAAAGGTAACTAGGTAACTAGGGAGGAAAATTTGACTGTAAAAATTATGGTCAAAATCTTGTCAAATTTTGGGATTCATAGGAAAATGTCACGAGCGGCGCCGGATTAATGACGTGTTTTTTCGTGTTGCGCCACAGCGCAACAGGTATTTAAGTTCATCTGCTATGATTTGTGTGCTGCAGTGCAAAGTACGCGTTGTGTGTGTGGCTGTATGTTTTACTGTGTGTTTCAGTAAATTTACGTCTGCGTGTCACTGCTGAAGACTGTGTATTACAGCGTTGACACAACGTGTCTGTTGTCTCGCTGTTACTGTGCATTTACTTTCCGCTGTGATGCTGCAGACTGATTGTGTGTCTGAGTATGTGCGTTTATAGTGTGTCTGTTGTCTCCATGCAGAATGCATAGCACACACAGATCACAGAATTGCTGATGAAACTCACTATATGTTACGAAACCCAATGCGCTAATGCTTCATTAAAAGTTAATATGGAAGGCTGCAGCGTTTTGAAAATCGCTTCTTGAGCTTTTAAGCTCGGATCAAAGTGTAGTGTCAACCTGTTCGGATCATCTAAATAATTTTTAACCTCTGTTACAAGAGTTTGTGCTTTTTGAGATTAAATTAGTTTTGGATGTAGGATTGGAACTCCGATCTATTTCCCCAAAGGGAGCAAATTCTAATAACGTTTCATTTATCTAACACCGTCGCCCTTAACTATACATTTATCTACATTTAGACTGACTCATATAACTTTTCACCACGCCACGTCGCACACGTCTCGAAAACTACATTTTTGCTGTTTGTAATTATTTTAACCTGCGCAACAGGCTTTCGTAGAATCCGGAATTGGTTAATGAATTAACAGCAGGTTGCAATATTTAGTGATTACATTTTGCACCAAACTTTTACTTGTTCAACATTTACACAGCAACAATAACATAGCCTAACCATTACCAATAATTGTTGAGGCCGCCACGACTGAAAATAGTGTTGTTACGGCAAAGTCGCTCAACTGCGTGTCCGAGCGATGTAGGTAAGATTCATTAATCCAATGCATTAAGACAGGCTGTAATGGATTCACCACACAAACGTTAAAAAACTGAAAGGAACCACCCCCGGCTGCTGCCACAGAGGCAAACACTAGAGGCCATCGAAATTTGGTACCCGATTTGCACATGTGGAGTTACTCCTAAAATTTTAGTGCAGTTAATAAACGTAATATGAAAAGCTATAACGAAACAGCTTGCTTATATTAGATACTTAAATTAAAGGGTATAGTTTGAAATGTGTGGGTTAAGATAACAAATAGTGTTAGAACAGATAATAAAAGATCTAAACCTAACTTTTAGTTGGTTCGTCAGGGTTCTTGTTGGGCATAAAGTATGTGCATGTTGTGCCTATAGGTACTTGAAAGTCTTACATAAATTTAATGATCAGTGTTAGCCGAAACAATAGATGAAACAATGAATTAGCCATATTGAAAAAAAACAAGCTCTAGAATACTTCATGCAAACTTTTTACATCCATTGTGTTTTTATTTCTGCTCTCAATTAACTACCTAATCTATAAATAAGTGAATGGAAAAAAATTTGAAATCTTGCAAAACATCTAGTAGGAACAATACAATTTTTTAACATAGTTTTGTAGTTGAACAATAATTTTTCATAATATTTCAGCGAAGCTGATCAAAGGTTGACTGTGTGTTAAACTAAAAATATTATAACACGTGAACTACACAGTTCATTACCCAGTTCGCATCTCAATAAACTATAACATAGCTATGTAACACTTCAGACCTAGTGCTTCTCTTATCTTTCTTGAAATGCGCACCTGTCGTTTGACATAACGACTTGAATAATGGATGTTGACCCGCGCAAAATATTAAAATTTTCATCAAAAATAAAAACAAATTATTCACAAGGATTTTAAAATCGGTTTAGTACTGTCGCAGTACCTGCATATACACTATAGAAACTCTAGCCTGTTCTTTGGTGATACCAGGTGAAGGCTGAATGAAACAGCATTGTGCAAACCTAAATACGCATATCCTTAAAAATTGATTTCGCTTTTAGGTACATTTACTTTGTAGCACAATCAAGCGTGTTCTCATGTATTTGTACACACGCTGTGCGAGGAAAACGCCAAGTGCCACATTGCCACGCACCACGCACGATTGTTTTTCCGCACACGCGAATTCAAATGTATGGGAATAGGCCTCGATTGTGGTATAAAGTACTTGTATGACGACTTTAATGGCTTAAAAATTAAATCGGGAAAAAACTGTAACAAATTAAAGCTGGTGGGAATCGAACCCACGTGCTTCTGATTTCTAGTCTGACTCCTTAACCAGTAGGCTACAGCTATGTACATCGGATGTTACTACTAAAATAGATGCTAAGTGTATACGAAATACCTAAATTTATTCACGTAGGGGATTATTGAACCACTTTATCAAAGTAATGTGAGGCTATGCAATGCCTCCTTTTCTTATTTTTTACGCGGCGGTCTCAGGCGCCGCCGCGTACATATAAATATTATAT